>JAOBAY020071265.1:0-11716 GCA_025331085.2 Zoanthus sociatus | reverse complement strand
CAAAATATAGACGAGAAATAATTATTTTCACAACTGCCGTCGTCATTTCTTCCGTTCTCGATCTTAAGGTCCCTATTATTTCATTAAGCCGGGTGCACGTTTTACCACGCGTTCTTTGTCATGCGGTGTACCTCAGACTCGGATAATAGAAGGCTTATCGTGTTTGCTTTATACTGCGAAACAATTTGACTATGTGTAGGATATTGATGATTGACACATTCTCTAATTAGTCTAGAGAGAGACACAATGAACAAAGAGCTCAGATGATGTAACTGAATAGTGACTCACAGAACTTGGGCTGTGTCGAAACAATTCAATCGTGTTCTGTGAGTTCGAGAAGTGAATCAATTAAAATTTATGAGAATTAAACCAAAATAAAATCATACAAAAGTGAGAAATTTTGTTTGTGGAATCATCTACAACATATGTATGTAATAGAAAGACATACATTTCTATCAATCAGCCCCAAAACCATAGACTGACAGTGACGATGTAGAGTTTTTTTACATTTACTGGTGATTATTACATTTGCGGGCTCTACAACGACGGTTAACAAAAAAGTTCGGACGAATTTAATCTCTTACAGAAGTTTTGTCCAAAATTATTTATTTAATAAATTTTTGTATGGAGTCCAAGTTAAAAAGTCATAGATTGAAAATCGATTCGAAACAATTAATCAGTTGTAAACATGATGCGGACTAAAAGCCATATCGGTGTAAGTTTCTAAAGAATAGTAATCGTTGTAAAAAAAGTATGAGGGGACTAAAAAGGCAATGAGGATGACAACGGCAAAGAACAATAGTAAATACAATAACTGCACGATGAAATGCATCGAGTTGAGCACCTGCACGACAGCAAAATCGTTCTCAGTATTTGTAAGCCCCTTTCAAACGATGATAGTTGAGCATGATAGTAGATGATAGTTTCAACTATCATGTACGTTTGAAAGCCAGCTATCATTAACTATCATCGACTATCATTGAGTTTGAACATGTTCAAATTTGACATGATAGTGGATGATAGTTTTTATCGTTTGAACGCATGATGAGAGTCGATGATAGTTTTTCGGCCAGCAGCACTCGCGCCTGATTGAGTGATTGCGCGATTTATTTTGGACTATCGTCAACTATCATGGCTCGTTTGAACGCATGCATGCATGATTGTCAGTGATAGTTGATAATAGTTTTCAGCCCCAAACTATCACAAACTATCATCCACCGTTTGAAAGGAGCTTAAAGCTTCAAAGAGAAACATTTAATCGCTTTTCTATTTACAAACTTTAAGGCAAGGAAACAAAACCCAAATGACCCGTACAAAGAAGTAAAGGCGAACCAGAAAAGTGATTTTTCTGAACCGTCGTCATTCACGTGCCCGTCACATGCCCGTCACGTGCCCGTCCTTGTTGCTTAAGGTTCCTAGTTTTAATCTATAAACATTGAAAAATAGAAAAAGACGACACTGACATTTCGGACTTAAATCCTTCGTCTGAGTGAAATCTCCATGGTTATAGCTTAAAAATATTTACTGATTTAGATGTACACGTAATCTGAAATAAGATACAGCACAGGCCAACAGCAACAAAGCGAACCGTAGCCGTTAGCCTGCGAGCCAGCTCTTCTAATTTTTTGCGGGGGAAAGATAAACGGTGGAAAACGCTTCGGAAGAGCCGGCTCGCAGGCTACGTAGGCGTTAAGTAAATACGCTCTCAGTAGGAACTAGTTATACTAGTCAGCTGGAAATTAAATAATGATAATATAATGTTTGTTTTCCATGAACACCCCGATACACAGCGTGTAGTTTTCCTTAGGGTGCGTTCATTTGCGCCTATTCCGGAATAGGAATTCATAAAATAAAAACTCTGTCGGATTCATGTGGCTGCTTTTCCTGCGAAGTTACAAATGAAACATGTCTTAGTGATAAAACTCTTTTGAATTTTAAAATTTGAAACAAATATTCATCGCCCTAACAATCTCGAAGGAATAGGTCCCAACGAACAGGCCCTGAGTATCTTATGGGCGTGGCATTCAACATTGTAATAATATATCAACTAATGCCACAAGAATCTTGTAAACATAATATACCTTTTTATAGTAAATTAACAATGCACCTTTGACAACGCGATGAAAATTAACGTTTTACTAAATTAACGCGATTATTTAAAAAATTAGGTTTACATGTATTAAATTAACGCAAATTTTTACGATAAGCATTTTACTTTTTATTTACTTCGCTTTCTGCAAACTCGCGATTTACATTTCTGCACTCAGTACAAATCTCAACATACATATAACGTCCCATGGAGAAAAAGAAACGTTTACAGTTGAGTTAGCTTTTAGGGTTGCTTGATTGTGGTAACAACTTAAAGAGACAGATGAATAGCAGAACCAGTAAAAAAAATTTTTGAACTTAATTTTACCCAGCGCAGATATCTTGTCCACTAGTGACTCTGAGTAGCCTATAGAGGAGTTGTGAGATTTTGATTTTTCTAATGAAATAAAGGTGTTTTAAATATTAACAATGTTGTTAAATAACATGCATAAAAGCTAAATCAATATTTGGTAAGATACATTTAATTAACGCGAATTTTCCAAAATCGCGTTAATAAAGTGAATTGTTAATTTCCTATAATAAGGTAGCTCTTCACGGGTTCGGAAATTCGGTCAAAGAAAACAAAATAACAAATTCATCCACCAAGATAAAAAAAAAACAATTAGTTTCCATATAGATCACGACCAGGACCAAACAGTAACGGTAAGCTTAGCGTGGGAGCTGGAGTATCATTGAAGATTATGTCCTTTTGTGTTTATTGGTGAGCTCCAAAACAGTACAAAAGAACAATCTTTATATAATTGTGATGAAAAATGATCACTGAATATTATATTACCTATTTTTTCCGCAATGCTTTCCTTAACTTACAAGCATTGCAACCTAGATATAGTGCTAACCCAGATTCGAGACTGAAAAATTGTTTTATTGCTTCCTGTTACCTTTGTCATTATATTTTAGAACTCATTTTGCCTTCAAAATATTCGAGACTGATGCAAGCCATTGTGTTGATTCCATTGCACCTCGTTATTCTAAATAGTAGTAGCGCAATTGCACAATTTAGGGTTTCAAAGACTTGAGTCAAAGGAAAGCCGCAACTAAGGACTAAATATTCTGTGCTGTACAAATTAACGCATTGAATAATGGACGCTGTAGAATGATTGTATCAAGAACGATACAAACGCTCGTAAACGCCAGTCACTACGGTGTACAAATTATCAGTTGATTTAAAAACTGTTACCATAAATGATAGTGAGACTGTTTGCTACTCGGGTTTTTTTTCCGAGTTCTCCTTGCATTTGATATCATGATATAGTTATTTCGTCCTTGATATAATACGGCTACAACCTTGATTGAAATCAAGACCTTAACCATTCAGAAGAGATTAAACCGCTATAGATTTAGGATTAGCTCTATGCTTGTGCTTAGAGAACAAACACTGAACTAGTCTTTAACTAGGATATTCTTTGATCGCCCCCGCAGTTTAGCACGTTTCATTTTACTGCAAGAATTTCATAAATAACTTTGATGTATCATTATCGATAAACTGATAACTATGTCTTTGCTATCTAATTTTTCCTTTTTCTTCAACAGTTTTTTAAATCGAAAAATATATTGTATTACCGGAGGGCCTGTAGCAAAATTTCGTCTCTTGACAAAATTTCTGACCGTGGGAACGCTGGTGAAGTGGAGCGGCTAGCTTTGTGGATGATGCAAATACTAAAGTACCATCGAACGTGTTCTGCGTTCCCTAAACAGTATTCATAGTGAATTTCATGCATCACTATCTTAATTCTGTAATTCATTGGCCTTGTTCTATGTTTACATACCGGCTTTTCTAACTTTTTGTTTCCAGTGCGCTGCCTTACGGGGACATTTTTGGACCAAGCGAATAAACTTAGATCAGATAAATAACTAAGAAATATCTCCATTCTTTTCAATACACATGTTATAGCTTTTATGGAAATTTTTGGAAGATCTCTAAGGAATTATAATGAAGTAAAATATATTGCCCTATAGATTTCAAATACACTAGTCACTAATCTATCGGGCATATGCATGATTTAGGTTTTGGCCTTGTTAAATCTTCAAAGTTCGAATAAAAAATATGTTTTAGAAAATACGACAAGCAAGATGAAAAACTACAACACACTAACCTGCGTGTGCCTAAAATAAGATACTGAACACATTGAACACAGCAGCTTCTCACGTAAGATTACAATGCGTTTAGTTCCAACTGGTTCCAATACTGCCATTAGTAATAATTTCGGAACTCTAAGCCCTAATTACAAAGCAGTTTATTTACGAAGTTTCTCTAATTATGTTTCTCACACTTGAAAATAATATTTACTGAACCGGAACTCGACCAAAACATTCAAAACACACTGAGATGAAAAACTAAATGAAAAAAAGATTACAGAAAAGACAATTAGTAAAGATAATGCGAGGCAATTCATCAACTAAGAATTGACAATTTTCCGGTTTCTACAAAGACAAGTGCTGCTTTTTCTCTTATAACGATAGCGAAATATAGTCTTAGGGACAACGGTTATTCTTCAATTGAGAAACAAAAGTAGAAAGTTTTACCGTCGTTTTTTGAGTATTTTCATTTTGGTAACTTTTCAAATCCATAAAATAATCATACAGCTTCGTTGAAGAGATCTCTTCGACTTGCGAGTGGGTGTAAATGTATAGCGAGAGACGGGGAAAAAGTCAACAATAATATAAGAGATACGCAACAGAATAAATTTTATAATTATATATCCAAGAAGCATTGATGAAAATGAAGTTTACGAAAACCAAAAAACCTAAAGGAAATACATAAGTATTTCGTAAATAATCAGATATCAAATACATTTATGATATTCTTGCCGTAAAATTACCCAAGAATGTCCTATTTAAGACAAATAATTCACACTCATTTAGAAAAGTTCTCGAACTGTTGGTTTTGGTTTGAAATGATAATAAAACAGCTGAAATTGTTGAAAACCGTGACAAAATTTAAATGACGGCATCTTTAGTTTTCATTTGTTTAATCTTTTGTTTGTTTTAGGTCAATTATTGAACCGAACTTACGTCAAATTGCTTTGAAAGGCGCTGATAATTAATGAATCAAATTGGAAAACACAGGGCCAATTAGGAACACCACGTAGTTCTGCTGTTTCGATAGGAATGTCAAACTTCACTAAAAAAGCTAAAGTTTTACATTTGAAAGTCTTGAAGTGATCGTTCAAAACGATGCAATTAAAAACCATCAAATACTAACAACAGAACTTTTTGTGAAGTGGCTTTAAGAAAAGTATAAAAAGCCCAGACAAAAAATATACTTTAATGGGAGAGGAGCCACAATTAAAGCTGGGAATATAGAATCGTTTTCTGAAAAGACTCCACATGGTTTTGCCTCTAAACATCTTCAGAATCAGGTGATTTTAGAAAAGGCTTGCATGCAAATGATATGAATAAAACAAGTCATAATCCAAATTCTGAACTGTCAAAATGTTATAATGAACGTACGTAAATCGTATTTGTCAGACTTCTTGAGTATAAATGAAGCGTCGAGCAGTACAAAGGATTCTTTATAATTCATCTTTCTTTAGAAAGGGGTTAGAAGTAAAGCACATCAAGAGAACATAAAAAAACGAAACTCTATAGTTTCGAGAATTACGTGAAATGGGTTTAACACAAAACAGTTCAACTTTTGCCATCCCCGTGGTAGAAGCACTGAAAAACAGCAACCAAAGCTACAAGGAAAATCGAAGCCACTTCGAATATGAATATGATATTGCTCTAATCTTTCTCAGTTTGGCGATCATCGCAGCTAACAGTTTGGTCATTGTCTTGTTTGTTGGAAAGCACCAATTGCGAACCAAAGCAAATACTCTACTGCTGAGTCTCGCTGTGAGCGATCTACTGATGGGTTCCTTTGGAATTCCATTTTATATCGCTTGCAATGCGTTGTATACAAAACCAATTTGCGCCTGTGCAACAGTTGTTTACAGGTTTATTGCTAATTCTACTATTCTCCACA
The DNA here is from genome assembly GCA_025331085.2 of Zoanthus sociatus. Lineage (NCBI taxonomy): Eukaryota > Metazoa > Cnidaria > Anthozoa > Zoantharia > Zoanthidae > Zoanthus > Zoanthus sociatus. Next base: position 5,643 of record JAOBAY020071265.1, on the reverse strand, counting down.
TTCTGTCCATTACAGTTGAGAGGTACATCTCGGTTATCCATCCGCTTAAATACTTTTCCATCGTAACACGAAGTCGTGTTATGAAGGTGATCATCTTTATCTGGGCGGGATCCCTGTTTGCGGCCTTACTTCAGCTTTCTTGGATAAACTTTCAGCGGCCTGGATATGATTCCTTTGAGATAAAATGCAACTTGATCTACAATGCCGTTAGTACTCTAGTATGCTTTGCGTTGCCTGTCACTTTCATGAGCTTCATTTATTGTCGCGTATATTTCGCTGTTCGGCATCAAATTTTGGAAACTAAAAAACACCGTGTATTCGACCAGAAGAGAATTCGTGGACCATTAGCTACAGAGCTTCGCGCAATTACGATTTTCGCTCTCATGTTGGGTATCTTCATATCGTTTTGGGTTTCTTGGTATATAATTGCCTTACGACTCTACATCAGCTCCTACTTCCACGAAAACTTTGCTGTTGATATTGTAACACTTGATGTACTGACTTTTTTGAGACTGTCAACCCCATTGGTAAACCCCGTATTGTATACATTTCTAAAACAGGATTTCAGAAAGGCATTGATTTCAATTATACCTTGCAATTCACTAAGAAGAAAGCGAAATGACAACTATGGCTTTGAGATGATAACTCTTAAGACTTCAAGTTCCACAGCAGTTGAATCAAACAACCCCTGTCATGTTGGGAGTTCAAAAAGCTTAAGAATGAGACAGGAAAAACAAGAACCCGTCTTTGACTGAACCTAGTTCTTATCAAGAACAGTCCTAAAACTGATGTACTAAAAAAATAAAGAGATACTTTCTTTGATATGAGCGAAAAATTAAATTTCTACAAAGTATGCATCTCGGATAGATAAAAAACAGATTCACTTAGAAAATAAGTCAGAGGAATATTCAGCGGTCTTAAAATCTTTTTTAGCACACACATTTTTTAAAAAATAAGAACAGTGAGGCTCAAATCGCCTGAAAAATAAGGACAAATTAAGAACAATCTGAGGCTGCCTCAAATGAAAGTTTTAAGGAAAACTGAAACTTTTAACAATGGTGAAACGCAGCAAGCGATTTTAACTTAATAATAAACTCCAACTGTAACAAATACTAAGCTGTATACCGTACAATATATATAAACTATATATAAACTATATTGTTATCACCACCTTTGAAATTTTGTACAGTCACTAAATGTATTGAGATTACATAGTTTGGCGTCTATCATTGGCATGTGAGAACAAAGCAAGAACACTTTGAGCCTCATAGAACTGAAGAAAAATAAGATTAAGAACATTGAGCCTGGGCAAAATTTTACTTGTTCTTATTAAAAAAATGTACTTTTAAAGTCGCTTTAGGAAGCGATCTAAACAATACTTCGGCTTTCACAATTGATTTAGAAATTACGACTCTTCTCTTGCATGCTCGGTTAATATTGGTCTATAAAGTTCAGTTTTAAATTCAGTGCTAAGCCATATTGATATCATTCAATTTCAGTTTCCATGGTTTCCAAAACTCCGCGCTTAGAAAAAACAGTTGTCTATTTAATAAAGGATAGCAGCGATAAAACACATATTAGACTTAGTTTTGAAATATACGTCATACTGTATATTAGATTATTATTAAAAGGAAGAAAAGACTTAAAATATAGACAAAAAATTAAGTATATGATTAACTTCACAATGAAACTGTTTTTGCTTATGCGGGGTTTATATTTTCCCGGCCATTCCAAATCGGCAACACTTGGTGCAAAAAATATTGATCATTTTAATATTAGGAAATTTGAAACCGTGGTTGGGATAGTATTAAAAATATTCTAATAAGTTATTGACCGAGTTTGAGTAAAATAAAATTTGATTAAAGATTAGTGAAAGTGAAGTTAAATATTCTTAATAAATTTTTAATCATGTTGGACTGACCAAGATTTTTATTTGAGTTCTTTGCAAGAAAAATCAAGCCGGTAATGGAAGCCTATGGCAACCGGAAAACAGATAAGAAGATGACTGTTCTAGTCGCTGTATATTGAGAATTGCCATTTGCTCAACTAATGTTTTTGCCTCATCTATATTAATTGCATGTTTATGTCAGTGATATATTTGATTCATTTCCGATTTCCGAGCTTTAACGTATGAAAAAACTATTGCAAACTTGAAGGCAGAAAATATCTAGCCAAAGGCACACTTGAAAAGTTAATCTTGACACGTCTTCACATTTAAATACGGAATAACTTTACTATTTTCTTCATTTTAATAAAAGCAAAATTTGTTATTAATTTTTCCAGAAAGAAAAGCACAACTCATAAACTCAAGTCCACCGGCTCAACACGGTCTATAATTCCGTCGTTTTTTTATTATGAAAAACTTTGATATTTTTAATAATTAAAATTATATGTTTAAAACTATCTTACTTCGTAAAGATCCCTTTAAGGAGCCTCTACATACAATATCTATAGACTATTAACAAAAGTTTCTAGGATCCGGTAATATAGAAAAAATGTGAGCTTCTTTAATTTTGTAGCAATAATGTAGATAAATTTGGATATAAAAACAAAAATTTCTAAAGGATATACTTTCCATTATGGCGGTTGTCTTATTTATTTTATTTTTCAGCATTTGCAGAAGTATACAAGCAGTGAATAATAACAGAGACTGATTCAGAGTATAGTATATATATGTTTTCAGTAGCACCCTTCAGGCTTTTCCGACTTTTCCGGGTTAAATAAAATAAAACTGATTGAGAGTCAAAAGAGAAACGTTTCACGAAGTTTTGCTGTACTCCATCGCTTATATCAAGAACGCAGGTTCTTAACACCATTTGATTATGACGATACGAAACTACTTATTCGAATTGGCGGTTAACTATAATCATTATTCATGAGTCAATCGTCCACTCAGCTCAAGCCTTGTTTGAGCAAGAATTTACCCTTTTTTAAATTTTCATGTTGAAAATAACAACAAAATTTAATAAAATGCACAATAGATAAATCCTCACCAAATAGTTTATGTTTTATCTGATTATAACACAATTTCTTGTCACTGGGAATGCCGCAATACCTGCGAATCTTTAAAGTCGCCTGATACAGTCTCGCCGCGGGTTGCATTTAAAAGTGGTTTCCCGATGGAAGTGACAAAAAATTGTGAAATAAAGTTTGGTCAGCAGTGCAAACTATAGAATTTCTTTGATTTGTTCTACATTTAAATAATCATTCTTACTTTACTTACGTTTTTGTATGCTGTTCCAATCCGGCCAAAACTGAATATAAGATAAAATTATAATCTCCTTACTAGCTGACGTTCTTAACTTTATTCCCGCGCTTCCAATGCAGCCGTCAAATTTTGGCGGGAATTGGAAGTGCGCGCGATCTTCTAAATGGGAACGTACTGGAAAAACAACTATGGCTTAACCAAAGAAAACGCATTTTTCCTCATATCGTTTTCACAAATGGTTTACATTATTACGTGGCTTTTGATAGGACGATACCCATTTTTAAAAATGATAACATTTTTAATTATCTTAAAAGCCGATCGATGCCACGCGCATCTCAAAATTGTTTCATGACGTCGGAGATGAGATGTCATGTTTAATTTGTTTAACTAATCGATAGTGGCAATGAGAGTTCAATCGAATATTTTAAAGTATTTACATCTTGATAAAACCTACTGCCTCTTAACTGGTAAGAATAAATATATATATTACGTAAGGTTTGAAATTTAGACAGCAATTGTCCGTGTCACAAGATAGAGTTTTGCGAGAAGCTGGTATTTCTGTCAGAAGATAACATAAAATCAAATGAAAATTGTTTGTCAATCAGTTATTAGAAGAAAACGAAAACATCTAGACGCCTTTAGTTAGCTGAGTAAACTTGTGCTTTCTTTCTCTGTAGCACACAGTAAAGGTTAGTTAACTGGTTTGTGATTACTGTTTGTTACTTTGGCAGATGATCACGTGCCGCAATTTTTTGTTACTGCACTTCTAAGGTAAATCTACCTTGTGTAACTCAAACTCAATAATAATAAACGTGAGCGTGAGGAACCTAAAGTCACGATTTCATTATGTTTCTTTTGCTTATTTGTTTTGCGTTTTCTAGTCCAATTGTTACTACATAACATGGTTTGATGTTATATTGGTGTTGAGTGACGTGATAGATTGTTATACATTACGGGTATGACAGGATAGGACTGTTTTTCCGATGCAGGTAGAAATGCAAGAATTGTGCTGGAGTTCTTCAAAACTTTGGATATACACAACGAAATGGCGCTAAATGACATTCAGTTCTGGGCCTTTTTGAGAGGTTGTACAGATCTAAGCACGAACGAGATTTACAAGGTAAATCAGTGAGCATGTACTTTTTGTCTTCGACCACTTATATCTTTTGTTTCATGACATTTTGTTTCATGACAGCATTGCAACATGATTCTCTTGCCCTCATCGATCTTACCAAGCAATCGGATTTTGGCACAGAACATCAGTTTGGTATCTTTGGTTATACTTTACCGATTAAAGGAAGCAATTATACATGAATGTGGATGTAAATCCAAGCTCAAAGTTTTTCATCTTTGAGGAAAATGTCTAAAATTCTAAAGGCTGTCAAGATTTAAGGTTTGCCTTTCATAACACTGAAACCGTTTTTTTTTCCAAAATCCAAAATGACACACTTAAGCCCTAGATAAAAAAATTCAATCACCATTGCCTGCTTATAGGCTTCACAGCTGTTTTTGACACAGTAAATTATACTATTTTCCTCCCTAGAGCATTTCAATTGCTTCGGTTTAAAAAGCCGTGTACACAAATGTTTAAATAATATCGTTTGTTCATACTGATGGTTATCGACGAGAGAGATCTAAAACGGCCCGTATTTAATGGGTCCATTACTTTATTCTTTCAATACTAACAACTCCACTAGCTGATCTTTCAACTTCAAAACCTTCTTTAACTAGCATCACGCTGCTGATGCTGATGACAAGCAGGTATATAACAGATATACCAACTCAGCTTTGTCAATTCTTAGTTCTTAATTTGTCAGTGAACGGATATGATTTTCGAGTCGGTATTGGATTACAACTTTGAGCATGATAAATAGCTAGCCTTTGGCTGGCCGTTCACTCTAGCTTCTACACCATACTGATGAGTCCCAAAAAGGATTAAACAGCTATCTACGGTTGAAGTTGTTGGCTTAATCCGAGCTCTTACTCACATTGGTTCACTAAAAAATTAATTTCAACGTAGTTTTCCAGCTATTCATTTTGTTTTACTCTATTTTCCTCCATTCTTTCTTTCTCTCTCATTTTTCATCTTTTCACTTTCTACACTTACCTCTTAACTTAATAAGTGAAATAAAGTTGGTGAACTTGGAGCTCAGTAATGAAATGTGAAAGGTGAATTAATCAACAATAACACGAGTGCGAGACAAAGGAAACATCTGAGTCCCCGATAGAATTCGAGTCCATGAAGGAGGCCCTATTAGGGGGGGGTTTCATATCCCATATCCCAGTAATTCTGGAGCCAAATATCCCGTATCCCGGTAATTCGTGGGCTTAATATCCCGGTTTCGTATTCCAATATCTCAAAACACTTTACTGCTTTTACACATTCGGATAACCTTTATGCTATAATCCATGTTCTTATTGTTTCTAGATTGACG
>JAOBAY020071254.1:0-11717 GCA_025331085.2 Zoanthus sociatus | reverse complement strand
TATTTTACAAACAGTTTAACAGCATTTTTGGTCTGTTGAAATAAAATTGACAAAAATTACAGATTACCTTTTTATTTACTCTAACAGGATCCTACCAGTAGAAAGGCTTGCTCGAATTTTTTTTTTCCGTGGCCCAATGTGCATGATTTTTTTTTTCTTGACCTTTGCTATGCAGGAATTTTTTTTTGGTAATTGCCCAACCCCCCCCTCAAAAATAAAATGGTCCATCCCTAAGCAATAATCTCTCAGCACTTTTCTTTCTAATAGAAACAACTGCTTACAAATCACAGTCTAGTTCTTTGTAGTCAGTAGCCGAACACACACGTACGGTGATGGAATTTCTAGCTGGTGGATCCAAAGCTTAATATCTAGAATATAAAACTCCTTTGGAGCTCAGACCACACTCAATGACAATATATTCATTGAAACAAGTGGACAGTTAGTCTTAAAATTAACTTCAAAATGTTTCCGCTTTTTAAATAATTGCTACTGAAGTATTGATTGGTTAATTGGTTGTCCTTAAGAGCGCTGCATGATCAGACTGCCAACAGTATAGTTGATGAATAAAATATCCCAACTTTTAACCTGCCCGGAATAGCTCTATGCAACTTGCAGGTTAAATGAGTTTTTGTAATATTAAAAGTTTTATGAAACTGAAAGTCAATAAAGGATTCATGAGTAATTGCTAGTTTCCATGCACTGTTTTTTTTTTTCATTTCCTATACTCATTTCAGTGAAAGCCTTGGGCAATTCCGCATGTTCTTGCTTGTCAATTCACGAACAACCAAATAATCACATCCCCAAACACGTTCGAATTCTCCTTTGGCGGTCAGTCATATTCGGTAAAAATTAAGCAACTTCATGTTTTCGTGACCTTTGACCAAAATATTGCTGTCTTCTTTGAGACTTCTAAATGTAGTTCAATATCGAACCTTGCTAAAAATAGTAATAAAAACTTAAAGCTGATCATGAAAATCTACCCATACAGACGAAAGCTTCCAGTTTTTATACTTTTTGCCAATATTATTGTTTGAATGTGTTATTCATATTAAAATGTGACCCCAGTTCGTGGTTTGAAGCATGACTCGACTTGCACTTTACAGTAGTTGTTGTGACAGCACCTAAAGTTATAAATCAATCTCTGACAGTATATCACGGTTAACAAATTAACGACACCACTTCTGAGTTCATTCGATTCTCGACTGAAGCGATTATGAATATGCACGAACTGATCGACGTATTTTCCTTTACGTTTTGGAGTAACTTCCTCGTTTAGCTGTAGGGGTAAGTTGACCCCTCCCAGTACGAGCTCTAGCCTATATAATAATAAAATAAATAACATAATTTATACTCGGATTTTGGAGTACCTTATTACATGAAATTTTCGCGACACGTTAATTTCGCGAATTTCGCGATTTAAAAAAAATCGCGAAATTTAAGTGACGCGAAAAGTAAATGTCGCAAAAATAACATGACGCGAAAATTAAGTGACTCACGTTATGTCAATAATTTTAACAGCGACTTTATTACCATTACGTTTATAACAATCATTTTGAGCTATTCTGTGGTAATGTTCGGGTTGGTCTTCATCACTACTGCTTTCCGTCTCCACTCCAGGTAGCACTTCTTTGGTACTATCCTCAAACTGTCCTTTTCCATTTCATTACCATTTTTCAAATTCAGGGACATGTTAAATAACATTGACAAAGGAATAAAGTGTGGCTTACTCAAAAACGCGAAATTAAAGTGAGCCAAAATGCAAAATTTTCGCAAAATCGCGAAATTAAGGTGTCGCAAAATATGCGAACCTCAAATTCGCGAAAATTTCATGCAATAAGGTAGCTGAGAAGCTAATTTCTCCGAGTTTGATACGCACACGACACAATTAAAAACCCCAACTGGTAGGAGGCAAACCAGTTGGCAATTTACAAAGCGTGGTGGATTTGACTTGTGGATCACCCAGTACATATCCAGACAGTGATCAGAGTGAGATTTGAACCCGGGACGTCCGCATGCAAATCCAGCATCCTGATCAAAGTTACTGTAGTGGACTGGTTATGAAACACAGCAAACTACAGAGAAGATTACAATGCTGCTCTGTTTCATGTTGTGTGCACGGTCACGGTTAGGATCTTCTGTTCTAGGTGTGATAGCTCGTTCCACCATATTGGTCGTTTGCTCATTTACATTTCGAAGCCTTTTGTAATCTGTGCAGAGTCAACTTCATATAACAGTAGGGAAAGAGAGAACAAAAACACCAAGAAAGAAAGCCGCCAAGTTTCCTAATCATTTAATTCTAATAACTATGCTCTGACCACGGAGCCACGCTACCTCAACAGGGGCGTACCCAGGGGGGAGGTTCCAGGGGTTCCGGAACCCCCCTATTTTTAGCCCACATATATTTTAAAATCATTTCTAACATAAAGAAATCGATTACTACTGTATTTAAGTGGAATATAAATGTTTCAAGCATTGTGTCAGTCAAAGACTACGTTTAACGAAATTCGCGGAAAATGTGCATGATTGGACTTATTAAGGGGGTATATAGTGTTCCTCCCGAAATTTATGGAAAATAGAAAAGTGGAACCCACCCCTTCAAAAAATCCTGGGTACGCCCCTGCTCAACGATAAGATGTTATGCATCAGTTTGATCTGCAATTATAAAATCTCATTCCATATTTTCCCCTTGATAAAACACGATTTCACTCCGCTAATAAAGTTATTTTTCCTCCCGACGAACAAACAAGAATTTTACCCTCGTAACGTTCTCTTTACTTTGTCATTTGAGACTGTTTTTATCTTCATCATAGTTCATGCTTATTTTCTACCCTGATGAAACCGTTTTCATCCTGATAACAAATTTTCCCCCTGATAAACTAAAACTTGACCCTAATTTTAAAAAATTGAGTCATCTTCGCCAATATTTGTAAAAAAGATAAAATAGATATATTTCTATTGACGTTAACAAAATGTGCAAACGCGTTTAGATCAATTGATGTGATCATCATCAGGCTTAAAAAAATCTATTGATGACATTAAAAGTGATGGAAAACGTTTCTACATTTTTTAACATCAATAGAGATATACCTATTTTATCCTTTTAATAAAAAAATTCCCCCTTATAAACAAATATTGCACCTTGATAATATTTTTTCCCCTGATAAACAAAAATTTTACCCTGATAAAAAATTTCCGCCTAATTAATAAACAAAAATTTCACCCTGATAAAATTTTGCCCCCCTTATAAACAATTACTTTACCTTGATAAAAAAAAACATCCCGATAAATGAAAAAAATCACCCTTGAGTGAAAACAAATTCTTGTAACTTAAAATCAAAATTTATTTCACCTTTAAGCTCATTTCTCCCTAATAAATCAAAAGTTTCACCCTGATGAAACTTTTTTCCCCTTGATAATTCAAAAATTCCACATAACGATCAAATTTTTGACCTCGTCAACATTCGCTCCTCAACATTCACTCTGAGGTCATGCCGCTTTCGAATCTTAACTGCTTTTGTACTTTTAAAAAATTAAACTTTGTTTCACATTCAAGTTTATTTTGTCATAACGAAACATATCCCCCATGCAAACAAGTAAATCAAAGTTTTACTCAGATGCAACTTTTTTTCCTATAGATAAAAGAAAATTTTACTCCGTGATAAAAATTGTCCGCCTAATACAACAACTTCACCCTAACAGGATTTTCCTCTGATAAACAAAAATTTCCCCCTGATAAAAATAAAACCCTCTGATAAAGCAAAATTTGATTTTTTTAAAAGTTTAAAAGCGGTCTTGAATGACAAAGCAAAGCGAATGTTATCAGAGTGAAATTTTTGTTTATCAGAGGTTTTTATTTTCATCAGGAGGAAATTTTTGTGTATTAGGGGATTTTTTTATCATTCTTTTGGGCAAACAGTTTCAATATAAATGAAATAACGAGATTTATCATTTTATGAACTTCTTTATTTGGGCCTTTATCCAAAGACCATCGACAGCAATTGCTATCAGAGTGAAGTTTTTGTTTATCAGGGGGAAAATCTGTAATCTAATCATGGTGACAAAGTTTCACCGGGTTAGAAAATAAGCATGAAGACGAAAAACACTCTCGAATGACAAATGAAGAGAATGTTATCAGGGTAAAATTGTTGTTTGTTCGAAGGAAAGACTTTATTAGCGGGATGAAAATCGAATTTTATCAAGGGGAAAAATGTGGAATGAGATTTTATAACTGTCTATAATCAAATGGTCAGCAATAGTTTTGTGACGGTGGGAAAAGGTTTTATAGTATTAATACGAAAATGAAACATTTTTGAAACAAACTCCACGCCATACGGATTGCCAAAAAATCATCCAAGCAGAAAAAATCCCTTACTATCTATGCACGCACTTTTTCCACTTTCTGTCAATATATTGACTGATGTTGGAATAATACTCACAATATGACAGCTAATCATGATTCCGAAATATGAAAAGACTTTATTATAAAGTATTATTATCAAGTATTTTGGTGTACCATGATCGCATTGCCACCGAAATATTGAGTAAATAACTCGCAGAAGCTCGAGCCTTGAGGTCATTCAATAATTTAGAATTACATAGTTACCTTAGTATTCACTTTTAGTACATTAAAAGAAGCTTTCCTTTTCTATCCAGTGTTTTCATTTTCAATGACTCAATTCGTTGAAAGGGAGTGACTACTGAATACCCTGTCGCTATTGTTCTTGATTTAGCTGCTCATTTATTTTTAATGAACGATAGAATGCGGAAAGCTTTCATCAGTGAACACGAACATCACCACTTTTGTGTGTAGATACGTTAAACTTCAAAAGCAGACTTACAAAAATCAATGGATAAATTTTATAGAGCAACTGCCATGTTTTCGTGATGTTTGATCAGATGTGTCTTCTTGTTATTCAATATCTAAATACACTCTCACTGATAGTAAATGAGTTGTAAGTATTTCCACTTTTAAAAATCCGACTTATTCAGACAGGATGGTCAGTTCTTCTTGTTTACATTTGGGTGTTGTATTAGCAGACACGTAGAGTGGTTGTTTTTTTTATTCTTTTGTCATCTCTTTCGGGCGAAAAAGGAAGTTTTAAAAAATGAAAAATTAAAGCTATTTTTAGAACAGACAATCAAATGGGTTTTTCTAGGCACTTGAGTTGGTATTTCGGATTAAAATAAAATATTCTATTCAGAATAAGTCTGAAATCAGAAAAGATTTTTAGTTATTATTGTTTGCACTTGTGAAACCGAGGAGTCTACGGAAATAAATTTTAAAAACACGAAGGTCGATGATATGACCAAGTTCAACAACACGTGGATGAAGCGTGACTCAACTTGCTTCACAGCTGCAACTTGTGGACGTGTGACAGCAACTTGATCTATGTAACCAATCACATTGAAGAAATTAAATGACATCACTTCCGTTAAGACTTAAACTCACTCGCAAATCTCGCAACGTTGGTACGAATAGTCGAGCTGAAATCGCGTGGAAAATGGTCGATTTGCTGAAGCTAATTTAGTCGAGAAAATTATGGATTTAGATGACAAAGAACCTCTTGTGGATAAAGGAGAAAAAAAACTGAAATGTGTTATAGTTGGAGATGGTGGCGTTGGCAAAACTTCGCTTTTAGTCAGTTACTTAATTAATGGATTTCCCAACGACTATATCCCGACGACTTTCGACAACTACAGCGGTAAGAGCAAACGATTTTCTAATTTCCTGCTTAAAGCTGCAACTTCCTGTTATTGAGTTCTTCTTAGAGCTTGATTTCTTTTCGTGTTCTTACAGTCTCAGTGATGGTGGACAAAAAACCTTGTACCATTGAATTCTGTGATACAGCGGGGCAGGTAAAATATTTGTTTTCGATTTCGCAGGCAGTTTCACTGATGCTGTTCGTTTTCAATTTTGTTTCAGCACTGTTTAGTTGTTTAATAAAATATTTTTTAATAGTTCATAAGGATCATATATCAAAAAAAGTGATACTAATTTTTACTTTAATATGAATAAGGTGAATATTTAAAATTTATATTTTTCAAATTGAAATTCGAAAAACTTGGTTGCCCCGCGCGCGCAATTGTAGAAGCCGAAGCAGTCGCCTGGAGCAAGTCATGAAAGCGATCTTCAGTGAAGCTTGAATGTTCCAAGTGTTTGAATACCCCCCTAAAGCTATGTTTATGCAGAAAAATCAAAAGACAACAATTCAGTAATTTGTCGATGTTAGCTGTTAAATTCAAATCACTTAGTTTCAAATCCATTCGAGATGTCTTTTCAAATATATAAATAGGCTTTAGTAATCAAAATTAGTTTTGTTTACATTGTGGTTTGCGGTTTGAAGGAAATTTTAAATATTGTTTCAAAAATATAACATGACGATTACCTTTGTGTTTTATTTCCCAGGAGGACTTTGATTCATTAAGACCATTGTGCTACCCAAACACAGACGCGTTTATTGTGTGTTTCTCTGTTATGTCGCCAACTTCGTTCGCAAATGTCTCTCAGAAATGGATACCCGAAATTCGGGAAAACGGGAAAGAGGAAGTGCCGGTTATACTTGTTGGAACTCACAGTGATCAGAGGACTAATGTACAACTTTTACTGAAACTTTCTGAAAGGGGACAACAGCCTGTGTCAGCAAAAAGGGCGGAACAATTAGTCAAAAAAATTGGTGGAATATGCTATGTTGAGACATCGTCAATTACACAAAAAAATTTGAAGGAGGTTTTTGACGAGGCAATTTCGTCAGGTATAAAACCTCCTCCACATTCAAAACTTCGTCGTGGAGATTTTATTGGTTGCATGTGCAGTGTAATGTAAAATGAATCTTCACGACCTCAGCGACAGAAAATTATGTATATTCCTAGCCAAAGATTTTATTAGATCAAAGGCGACACAAAGACAAAATGACGTATAAAGCACAGAATGCTAAATGCAGCTTCAAGATGAAAAACTCCGATGCTTCATGAGTAAAAGAGATTAGTTACTTCACCTCTGCTCTCTACACTTGCTGTAGAACAGCCGTGTTTTATGTTGTTTGCCAAAAGGTTATATTTCTCTCTTCTCTATACCCTTGAATAGCAAATCTTGTAAGCTGTCACTGCGTGTGTATTTTGCGCCACTTAATGTCATCCACGAATACAACATATGAAAATCAATGCATAGATCATAAAGCACAGGTATTTTGAAGATGAATAATTATATAGATTTTGAATTAGTTAGTAATAAATTACTTGTATAAAGCTTATATTTAAAATTAAATTAATCGGGTTTTGGAAGATATATGGCCAAATCTAATGACATGATTGAAACATTTGTAGTATGCAGATTAATATATCTATTTATTGTATAGATAGTGATGAAACACCAATATTTTTCCTTTTACTGAAAAATCATATCTTCGTTGTGCACAGTGATTTAAGATACTATTTTTGTCTTACATATGTGAGGCTTTTGGTGTTGCCATGGTTACTAACATGCAAATAAGTTGAACAGGCTTTTACCACCCTTATATCAAAAAAACAGATATAACCTAAGTACGCAGCAAAATTAAAATCAACCACATTTCACACAAATAGGTTCAAAAGTTCGTTTTTGAATAGGAGCGTAAAAGAAATAATGTTTTTATAACCTTTTTTATCATTACTAAACATTAGTAGGATAGTTAAATTAGGATTGGTTTTTATATTTTTCTTATGAAGTGTAAAGATGCACAATTAGTATTAACTGCAAAGTGTCTTCAATAAAAGACGATCTATCTATCTGTCTATCCATGATAGCCAATGACAAGAAAGCTTCTCGCTCAGGCTAATGCATATGCAGGGCTCGAAATTGCGACTGATACAGTCGCATTTGCGACTACAACTTCAACAGCGGTCGCAATTTTTGCGACCAATCTTCATCTCCGACAGCTATAAATGTAAAAAAAAACTATTTTCATTATTGTTTTACATTATACATTTATTTATAAAGAGGTGACAAAAAAGTTTTTCTAAATTTGTTTGAGACTTCTTTTGTGTAAGGTTTCATCAGAATGACTAGCCCGAAGACTAGCATTAACTGTCACATGAATTTATTTTTTTAACTTGAAATTAATTAGCTATACCTTTCAAACCATAATCATGTAAGTCAAAATTTTGCGACTAACTTTTTTGATTTTGCGACCAATTGCAAAAATGCAACCATAAAATTTGTTTAATTTCAAGCCCTGATGTGGTTGGTTCTGTATACATTTTGCTTGCAAAATGTGGAATTTTCATCAGTATCTATAAAAATAAACAGAACATTATATGGCTGCTTGGGAATTGGCGATATGGATTTTATTTTCTCGAGCTGAAAGTATCTCGTTTACTTTGCTCACTTGAGAGAGATAACTTGTAGCACTGAAAGATAACATTTGTATCCCATCATGGCCATGTAATATGCTATATATATATTATACAATTATATGATATAGATATAGATATTTATATTTGGAAGATTTAGAGAAAACCTACAGACTACACTTTAATCTTGACAACACTAGTGCTCTTTCATGAGTTTTTGACTCATCATCAGTAGATTTTAATCCAGAAATTAAGAGTGGGAAATATTCAATCATTTCTTTATCCAGTTTAATAGATTACCATTAAGTGAACATATATATGGACATCAAGATTTATCCATTTTATATTTTGTTCATAACAATTCAGTTTTTTGGGAGTTAGTAGATTAATTTATTTAATATTATCACCATTAACAATAATCAGTAAAGTATCACTGGTTGTAGGAGGGGTGAGCAGATTAGTGGAGTATTTGATGTTTTGCAATATTTTTTTTAATTATCCCCTATTTTTGTGGAAGAAACATTTTTCTCAAAGTCAATCCAATTTACAATTCAAAAATTTTAATTTATGACTTTGTTTTACAGCGGCCTTAACTTTAAATTTGTTTATCCTAGCTATTATTAAAAATATGTCAATTCACCGAATTATAATTATACCTTTCATATTTGCTAGCTTGATTGAATACAATACAAAAGTTATGATTAAAACAGTTACATCAGTGCTGCGTCAATCAATCTTGCATGTTTAGTAACCCTGGTTGCACGGCTTTTTACAGTGTGCTAAAATTATCACCCAACCAAACTCGGATAGCAAAATTAACGTTCAAAATTAATCTGCTTTGAGAGAACATCATCTGCCCACCCCTCCCTCCCTACTTTTCCCACACCACTCATGGTCAACATTAACTGGTGCTAAATACTGATACAGTTGAAAATATATTATCAACGAGAAAATACGGTAGTCTTTAAGGAAAAGCATTCCGGTAACGCTCAGTTAATTTTTTTTTTAATTACCTTTAAGTCCACAAAATCATTACATTTATTTGAACTTAGAGTAAGGAAAGATGCAATTAACTTAGTTCAGAGTATTTTAATTTATGAAAGTTGCATTGATTGCAAACCATAAGTCAAGATCTTACCTTGGCTGTTTGCTCCCCTCGTAAGAAATCTCCCTCACATTCCACATAAAGGATCTAAATGAGGCAAGCAGTTTATGTAATGAAAAGTAGAGTAAAACCAGCAGTACCCTTACTAGGATATTTCACATCTGGAGAAGTTGATAGATTCAAACACATATGCATGTAAGAATAACTATTTAGGAAGTTATTTAAGAATAATTTTTGCTGGATTGAGCAAAGCAAGAACAAAAGGAAAACCTTACTTTGAATTTAGGCTGGTCTAATTGGAATCTTGGAATTCTTGGAATCTTAAAGGAATTCAAAGAATCTACAAGACATATGTAAGACCTGTCAACATAGAGATCGGAAAAATGTGGCTGGTAAGATTTGGTTGAAGAAGATATTTTGAGAAGAGCAGAAAGATGTATGGCTCAAAAGATGTGTGGTGTGAAGTTGGCTGATAGAATAAACACAAGAGAGTTGATGGAAAGATTTAGGACTGAAGGATACAGTTGTTGAAACTGTTAGGTAAGGAAATTTGAGATGGTCGGGTCATGTATTGAGAAAGGGTAATGATGAGTGTGTGAGACAAGCATGGAATTTTGAGATTGAAGGCAGAAGAGAATGAGGAAGACCGAAGTTGACTTGGAAAAGAATTAATGGAAAAGGAGTGTCATAAAGTTGGTGTGAAATTTGAGGATGCAAATGACCGAGTGATGTGGAAAAGTTGCACCAAGTCATGGAAGGAAAGTCAGTAACCCCTTGAAAATAGGAAAAATCTTGACTTAAATAAAATGATGATGTTGTAATTTGGTTTTAGTAAGTTCAACAATGCAAGCACACCAAGTTTATTTGCACTGTGGGGTTTGTTTGAAATAATTATACCAGTATGTAGTGGAAGTAACTTGATCTTTGGCTTTCTTATGGTTTTGTTTACTGTTTATTTGAGACCTGTTGCTGCTGGCAAGTGCAGGAAAGCTAAAAAGAAAAGTTGAAATTAATGTTATGAATTAGAAAAAAATATTGTTTAGGAAAGCAAATGCTAAATTAATAAAAAAAAAAACATTAAAAATCATAGTTTTCAATTTATTGAGCACTTTATGTTTCAAAGTTTATTGAAGTTGATTGTACTTGCAGGAGATATTACTTGCACCGTTTATTATCCTTGATAACAGTAACAGTAACTTGGCATGTACTTGTAGCATTGCCTGTGCCTTTTTGACTTAACCAGTATCTTTGCATGAATCTGAAGCATTACCTGTCATTACCAGTATATGGTCTCTTGATTTACCTTTTTTAAACCAATACCTTTATACTTACAATTATCTTTACCTGTACCTGTAGCATTGCATGTATGTACCAGGACTTTTACCTGAACCTGTACCGATACCCTTCACTCAATACATTAGTATCTTTGCTTGTACCTGCAGCATTAGCTGTACATGTACTTGTATATCTTACCTTTACATGTACCATAAAGTGTACCTTTACGTTCAAGGTCAAATGCAACTTTTTGAAAAAAAAAATTATTTTGTGGATTTAGATAGCACCAGGATCCCATAAGTAGGAGCGAGCAACTTCCTTGTTCTTAAGTGTCACGGCGTTTTCACTAACGGACTTACTTGTAGTTCAGTTCTTATGAACTGAAAAGCCATATTCAGTTCAGGTTCAGTTCTTATGAACTGAACTTATATCACATATCACATGCGTCCATACTTAATCTATGACGTCACTGTAAGTTTGTATGAATTGTCTGATTAATCCCGGGACCGGAACATCTTTTGAAATTTCCCGCGAATAGCGATCTAAAAATAAACCAGTCCGTGAAAACGCCATGACATAGGTCTATTGTGGGAGTTGCTCGCTCTTACTTATGGGCTCCTGATAGCACTAGTCATTGTAGGCATTAATCAATTAAAAACGTTTTTGACGAGACCTTATCACTGGAGTTAAATATTCTATCAAAATCTCAAATGCGAAGTATTTCCGAAGACATTCCGAATATCAAGCAAAAAATCGAGGTAGTCTGGGCACGAAGTTGTGACGTCAGAGAAGTCGAAGGTGTTCATGGTTAGATCGCAAAGTTAATTCAAAAAATAAAAAGCATAAACTTTTTAAATTTATTTACGCAACGCACTTTACGCAAATTTTATTGAGCTCGTCGCGTATACTATATATAGTTCAGTAATTAACACTTATTGACTGAGACCGAGGGAGACAGTATGTTTTGTGGTGCCGAGACCGCCGATGTTTCCCGAGGCAGAGCCGAGGG
>JAOBAY020071243.1:0-11717 GCA_025331085.2 Zoanthus sociatus | reverse complement strand
TTGAAGCTAGTCACTATTCCCCACTGTATCCCTAAAAACGTTTCTTTTAGTCTCAAAATGCACCAGGAGCCATAATTTTGTGTCTTAATTTCTAAAATTTTTCTCCATTTGGCACCCCCCTCCCAAACCCTCCCGCCAGTCGGTCGCTTCACTCCCTCGTCAATTCTGCCCCACCACTCTTATTTACCTTCCTACGCCTATGACATTTCTTTAGAAATTACAATCACTTCCCCAAGAAATGTTTAAAGTAGTGTAATGCCAGTACTTTGGCCTAAATTGAAGAATAAAAAAACTTAAATGAATTCTTTTAAATTATGATGGCTGCCGTCATTCAGACTCACTGTTATTTACGGTGAATTTGAGGGGTCAGAGTGCCCGATACCAACCGTGGTCGTAACTCCCATGTTAGCGGCTTCAATTTAGCTCTTAGAACGCATGTGATAGATTTTGAACAATACAGCCACATGTAGCAAGCATTACGCGTGCGTTCGTCTTATAATAACTTCAATTTAGGTCATACTTTATAAATAACTACTACGACATTATTATATAATTGAGTTAAAAACGAATATAGGAAACTGAAAACAAAGCAAAAGATAATGAAATATCTAAAGAATATAGATAGTGTTTGCAAATCATTCCAAGGTTATAATACTTTTAAATATACGAAAAAATTTTTGAATCTCGACATGTTTCGGCATATCTAATGCCACTGAAAGTATTATATGTTTGAAAATATAATTATCATTTGTGCTTTTAAGATCATTCTAAAGTTACAATTGTTATCAATTCCGCTGTATCTAAAAATAGCGGCACAAAAATCAGTTTGTTCCAAAAACACGTTTTGCAATATTTAAGTAAAAATTTAATTTCAAGAGATTGTGCTTCAGCTTTTTTTTCCTATTTTCTTTTTTGAGTTAATTCATAAGTATTTTTTCAGAAATACACCAGAAAACTGTAAATCTTTTAATAAATAAAAATGCGAAGAGGTTAAACTTCGACTGATGTTTAAAACGAAGTAACTAGAAAATATAATATCGTTTAATCTAAATGAAAAATTACCGTTTTGCTTTTAGCTAGCATCAATTTACGTTCAAAAATTAAAGTCATGGTCGATTTGACCTAAAGTTATTTGCTTATTTTATGCGCTGCTCTTAAAAGACCTCCCGCGGTTTGGAGTGATTCGTTTAAAATAATACATTTATCTTTGCCACTAAGTATCGGCAATTTGCAAAGACAGCTAAGTTCTAATCTATCTCATTTTCTGGCAACTGTCATTAAATCAGCTTTTTTCTTTCCAACAATGCTAATGATTATGCAACTAGAATAATGTTTTTGATTTTTTTTCCTTTTCCAATTAGAAACTACATTTTAAGTATTCGCTTTTTTGGATGATGAACCCAAACAAAACTTAAAAGTCGAACGAGAACTTTACATAATTCAACGTTTTTAAAAGTGAAACAGAGACCGACAGAAGAGACGGCCTCTTTAAATGCGAGCGCTCTCCTAGGAGATTTTAAACAGTAATTACTTGTTTGTTATAAACATCAACTTTCCAAATAGAACTCTGCCAATGCAAATTTTATTTTTGCGAGCTACACATTTTAACAGCTGAATCTATTTCAATCTACTAATATACATGCAAAGTGACTTTCAAAATTTTACCTTAAATTTTTTCAAAACACTAAAATAAATGGCGGTAAAAAAACAGTTTAACTTTACGATTTGTTTTCGTAATTTTGTTTTGCCTTAAGCTTCTACAATTTTGGAGAAAACGTAAATTCAAATGTGATCAAAACAAAGCACTCTACAGGGCAAAAAATTAGAATCGTTGTAAAGTTCATTATTATTGTGTCCTTTCGGGAACTTGGTTGTTTTCTAGGAGCCCTGATGTGATAATCTCAAATACAAATGTTTTGGAAACACTTTCTGATCGTCTAGAAAACGAACTTTTCTCAAAAGAATGAACATTAAGTTCGCTAGACAGTGTAAAATTAAGTCGATTGAACTAAATGGACCTTGCCAATAACACATTATGTCGAAAGAACAAACTTCTCTTCCAATTTTCACGTTATGGACTTGCATTATAAGTCTTGCTGCCAAAAAAATTGCCGGAAATTTTTTTGCACAGCGGGAAATCTTATATTTCATCTAAAAGTTTAGTTTCGTTGACATTCGCCGAGGTCCTTTTATCAACTAAATTAATCTGATGGGCTAAAATACGAGTAAAATCGGAAGTATGTTGCCTTCTGTAAACCACTTTCATTAGCTTAGGGCTGAATATGGGTGAAACATATAAAATAACCTGCAATTTAACCCTTACGGGTTCCGTTTCCTCTGACCACACGCGAATATTTGACACCTTAATTCTCTTTTCAAAGGCTACAAGCTCGAAAAAATTCATCTGTGCAGCTCGCTTTTCCAAGTGTCTTACTGGTAAGTTTGATAAAAGCAAAAATACTGTAACGCAAAAAAAAAAAACCTTTAAAAGTTAACTTTTTTCTGGTCATAAAATAATGAGAGATTTTTTAGGTTTAGGTCATAATTTTATGATCACATTAGCTTCTACTAAAACTCTTTGGAGTAAACTTTAAAATAGTTTAGCTTCAGTAAACGTAACTAATTAGAAGAAATAATTGCAGCTGCAATCTTTGACGGGTTTTAAAACGCTTCTGCACAACAGGAACAACCGGTATAGGTACACTCTGTTTTTTTTATTAAGAACCAGTAAAATTTAGTTCAGCCTCAATGTTCTTAATTTTTCAGCAATTTCAGGCTCAAAATGTTCTTATTTTGTTCTTAAAATGATTTACAAAGACTTTTTACTGATCATTTTTAATACCTCATCTGTTACAGTACACATGAAAAGTGTGATATTGAAGTTGAGTGATGTATATATCAGAAAGAATGTACAGTAAAGACCCTGAATTTGAAAAATATCATTAGCATTACACTATCGTCGCGGTCTGATGCTTGTTTGTTGCTGTGCATGTTCCTTTTATAATTTATTTATTATTTATTCCTTTTTATTCTTTATTTATTATAATTCTTTTATTAAAAGAAACTTTCAGCCTCAATGTTCTTATTAAGTTTGTTCTTAATAAAATGCAAAGTCTCCGTAATAACAGGAATACACTAGTATCTGCCATGCAAAATGAATATCAAAGTATATTAGCATGACATAAAGGCAAAGCAAAGGTTTTACTAAAGTTGCAATAAAACTTAGTTCCAATAGAATGTTTGTCAACAAAAGCAATAATATCGAAAGAGAAACACAAATAATTTGAAGGAAAGATTTTAGAAACTCAATAATCTATTTAAGATAAGGATTAATTTAATCAGTTTTTAAGCACTCCCTAGTTTTGTGACGATTTGATAAATTTAGTATTCGTTCTAAGGGAAACAAATATATTTAAGATGGTTTGGACGATGTGAGGTGTGAAGCTCGGAAAACTGGATTTTAAGAGGTTGAAAATAGACCCTCTTATACCAACTGAGCTATGAAACAATTTCTCATCGACAACAGAGAGCACTTGAGTGCTAATATTAAGTACTATGATTCTATTAAAGTTCTTATCTTAAGTACTTTCACACTAAAATGGGAACTAGAGTCACGTTAGTCAACTATTATAAACTTAACCTTACAAATGCAAATATAGATAGTACATGTGTGCTAGTACTAAGTACTTACAGTCACTATAATGGGAACTAATGTCATGTTGGTCTTAAACTAATATAAACCTAATCTCACAAGTATAGATAGCACATGTGTGCTAGTACTAAGTACTTACAGTCACTAAAATAGACACTAAGATCACGTTGGTCAACTAATATAAACCTAATCTCACCAGTATAGATAGCACATGTGTGCTAGTACTAAGTACTTACAGTCACTAAAATAGGCACTAAGGTCACGTTGGTCAACTGATATAAACCTAATCTCACAAGTATAGATATCACATGTGTGCTAGTACTAAGTACTTACAGTCACTAAAATGGGTACTAAGGTCACGTGTGCTAGTACTAAGTACTTACAGTCACTAAAATGGACACTAAGGTCATGTTGGTCAACTAATATCAACCTAACCTCATCAGTATAGATAGCACATGTGTGCTAGTAGTAAGTACTTACAGTCACT
The DNA here is from genome assembly GCA_025331085.2 of Zoanthus sociatus. Lineage (NCBI taxonomy): Eukaryota > Metazoa > Cnidaria > Anthozoa > Zoantharia > Zoanthidae > Zoanthus > Zoanthus sociatus. The sequence continues at coordinate 7,578 of JAOBAY020071243.1, read as the reverse complement.
AAAATGGACACTAAGGCCACGTTGGTCAACTGACATAAACCTAATCTCACAAGTATAGATAGCACATGCGTACTATTAGCTAACTTACAATCACTAAATGGGCACTAAGGTCACGTTGGTAGCCACATCTCGTAAGCATTACACTTTAATTTTTCTCGATATATCATTAAAACAACCATCGTCAAAATACTTCGTTTTTTCAGTTGCATCGGTAAGCAGTTTAAAGTATGCACAACTCAAGAGGAATGCGTGGGCAAAGCGCAAGTTAACTTTGTTTATCAGCTGGACCAGTTTCACCAAGGTTTGTACGATTACAGTGAATCCTCGACTTTCGTCCGAATTCCGTTCCACCTTTCGCCGTAGAATAAAACTTAAGTACCTTTGTCACTAAAGATACTTAATGACAAGTAAGTTGTCCTTAATGACAAATTAAGTACAAGTTGTAATTAACAACTCGAACTTAAAGTTGTTAAGTGCAAGTTGTTAATGAGTACCATTAATTTTACATTTAAATTAAAGTAAATTGATTAATTTACGTTAATTTCATGTGTAAAATTTCATTTTACATTAATTTCATGAGTAATTTTACACAAGAAATTAATGTGTAATTAATTAATTAATGTGTAATTGATGTAATTACACATTAATTTCAGTGTAATTACCTACACTGAAACAATCGCTAAATCATTACACACTAAATGAAAGGCAAACCGAGAAAGTTTTGAAACTCCGTGGATCGAAGACGTCGTAATAAAAACCAGGGATCTTAGTATTTGTTGTTTTAAGATCCCTGGGGCAAGAAAAGCATCGAGATACAACGAAGCAAAGCCGAGTTTTCTCTCTGCTTTTCGAGTTTCTCACAAGGTTATAAAGTTTTGGATTATTTTCTTTGGACACAAGCAATGCTATTTTATTGCTTTTAGAAAATAACCTCTTCACAAAACAAATCTATTAAACACAAAATTTATAATGTGCCAATCAGAGTGTGCGTTATTTGGGACTTATTTTCTAAAAAGTATAATAATAGTAAACGTGAACAAACTCGGCAGTAAAGAACTTAAGCCTATCGTCCGCTGCAGTGGATCATTGAGACAGACGAGACAATATCAGGATCAGTACACTTTTCTTTTCGGTTTTTGCTAAGGTTCTTTTAAGAGGGTCGGGAGACTGTGTCTACGGATTAACTTCTTTATCCGAAAAAACGCGAAGATCTAACCAGGGTTCGTCTACTTTTTTGTGGACAGATTTCAAGACTTTTTCCAGACTTTTTCCAGACCATTTTTTTTTATTTTCCAGACTCAAGGTAACACTGAGATTCTTCACAGACCGAGAAGAAATAACTGTCTTAACTATGAAAACAATGAATTAAAAAAAAAATCAGTTTTAGCTGTTTTGTTCTGCAGTGACACAACCAAACAATAGCAGTACACTAAATTTCTACCATAAAGCTACATTGCAAAGATTTCAGCTAGCTTTTAAATACCTGCTGCTCCTTGAGAAAAATTCCAGAGTTCACCCCATTACTCAAGACTTTGCCTTTAATTTCCATACTTTTTTCACGTCTGGAAAAGTAGTTCGCAAATTTCCAGATTTTTTCAAGAATTCAAGACTTTGTACGAACCTTGTCTAACCATTAGCAGTTATTAGAGCAAAAGCAGTACTTTCTTCTCGATGGTTTAAGACCATGAATGTTGGTCCGGCCGGGACTTGAACCCGAGCCTCCCGCACAATAGACTGGCACCTTACCAATTAGGCTGACCAGGCGGTGATGGTGTCTCTATTTTGAATAGTTCTGATTGTTTAAAAAAACTAAACATTTATGGTATAATTTCATATGGTAACGCAAGTAAAACTTACCAACGAGAAATTGTATAAATGCTCAACTGGATTTGTGCTACAATGCAGTACAGTCCTATTTGTCGTGATGTAAAACCCGCTGCAATTAATATCAAAGGTTATTCGATAAGCAACAGTAAATTAAAAAAACAATATAACAGGAAAATTATAAAATAACTACACTCTTTTTTTACAAGAATATACCTTATAAGAATACTGAGGCTGAAACTGGCCAAATTTTAACAATATTTTAAGAATAATGCCGAGGTTTAGATTATGTCAAAAATATAATTTTGTATGTTTAACTGAGTACATGCATTGCAATTACACTCTAATCCCAAATGGCAAAACCATATACAGATCATCATTGAAGCTCTTTAATACCAAAGTCATAATTTCAAAAACGGAAACTCCATGTCACCGATATTCCCGAAAATAAGAATACTCGTAAGAATATTTTCAGCCTAAAATCTTCAAAAAATAAGAATGTCCATTCTCGGTCCAAAACATAATATTCTTATAAAAAAAAAAAGAATGTTCCACAGTCCACAGTAATTGAATATATCTATTTCTAGTAATAGCAATATTACTAGGCCAATAGCTAGACTTTCTTCTAAAAAATTATTTTATAATTTGTTTTTTAGCGTCAGCTGGGAAAGATTACTGTTCTCCCAACCCGTGCCAAAATGGCGGCGATTGTGTCAGTCTTAGCAACAGGTTCATCTGCGAGTGTGCGTCAGAGTTTAAAGGAAAAAAGTGTGAGCTAAAAGGTATTTTCACAAAAAGAATTATATTAATAAATTTAAGTTTATGCAAAATGCGATCCCGTACAAACAGATACAGTCGAGCCTCGATTATCTGGACCTTAATTATCCGGACTATTCGATAATCCAGACCTCGATTATCCGGACTATTGGATAATCCGGGCCTCGATTATACGGACTATTCGATAATCCGGGCCTCGATTATCCAGACTATTCGATAATCCGGGCCTCGATTATCCGGACTATTCGATAGTCCGGGCCTCGATTATCCGGACTATTGGATAATCCGGACCTCGATTATCTGGACTATTGGATAATCCGGACCTCGAGTATCCGGACTATTCAGTAATCCGGACCTCGATAATCCGGACTATTTGATAATCCGGACCTTGATAATCCGGACCTCGATAATCCAGACTTTCCGATTATCCGGACTTTTTTCTGCGGTCCCGTTTTTTCAAGATGCTAATACCGACACATCTCTAATACCGACACCTCTCTAAGACAGATTTTTTTATTGTCCCTTTGGTGTTCGTATCAGAGAGATTTGACTGAATTTGCTTGGTTTGAACAGATCCATGTAATCCAAACCCCTGCAAAAATGGCGGTCAATGCACAGCTGAAGGGAATGAACCCAACTGCACTTGTCAACTGGGGTTTAAAGGTGACCGTTGTCAAAAGAAGGGTAAGAAACTAAAATTAGGGTAGGTACTTCAATCCCAATGATAACGGGCATATTCTAGTGACCTAACACTACCCTAACCCTTAGTAAGAACGTGGGACATCAGTACTCTCAGGTGCTTAATATAAGAGGGAGGGGGGGTTAAATATCCGGGAGGGTCGGAACATTTTTCAATTTTCAATTAGCGGGGACAGACGCCAACTGTAAATTCCAAAATTATGTAATGTTTGCTTACAATAAAAAAAAGGTTCGGACCATCACTGACCAAGATTTACAGACTGAACCAAAATGTGGTTTCTGACAGTTTCCCATGAATATGATACATAAAACCAAAAACTGGTTTCCAAAAATTTCTGAAATCTCCAGGCATGCCCTAAGCTATCACATAATTTAACTGAAGCTGAAAGGGGGTTAATAAATGATGTGCGCAGTCCAGAGAGGTATCTAGGATGAGTGGAATAATCTGGTTTATAGTGTTGTTTAAACCCAGTGTTCATGTGTGCTGTGTTCTTTTGACTTTAGATGCCAACATGCTATAAGAGGCTTCACGACAAATACGAAATAATGAAGCAAAAATGCAAGAAAAAATATAACACCCAATTTAAATCTAATTATTACTGATTGATGACTGTATTTTATCTTAGTTTTTAAAACCTCACATACCATTCTTTTCTGTCCTTACTGTGTGCATTGATAACCCTTCTAATTGCCTCCTCCACAAGAAACCTCTCAATTGAGTGCGCTCCAGGCATTGCTGGACCCTGCAAGAACAATGTACAGTATTATAACTTTGTTTAACTGAATCAATAACTTTTTTCAACAAGAAAATTAATTGAAATGAAATCAGCAAGGCATTTTTTTTCTACATCTAAGGAGTGTTGAAAAGTACCTTGCTGTGACTCAGTTTTTAAAATGGTACAAAAAGAAAACCAACAGGTAAAGTATGTATTGTTAATTCCCCAGACATATTATTTTCGTGGCCTCAAAATGGAGGCAAGTTGTTTGGAGCATATTTCTATGTCAATTGAGTCTGTGTACATAGAAAGCAAAAAAAGGTACATGGGTAGTGGAGTCAGTGGGTTTGGGTAATTTTATTAACACAGCTGCTGTAATGAAACTAATGTGTAATAAACATCCTTTGGATGGTGTTTTATCAATTTACCTCAGGGACATCAGTGTAGTCAAACATTCTGTACACCACAGTGGGCAAGGGGTACGTCACTTCCTCCTTGTGGGGTGGTAGAGACACTGTTGGTAGTACATGCTGTTGAGTTTGAGAGGAAACATTTATCATATTGTTGCACTTTTAAAACCATTGCTGTGGTACTTATATCTAGTAAATATTATAATATAATAATTAGTGCTTGAGAAAAACCATTAGTTCTAAAACATTAAGTTTAGTTTTGAAATCCTTTCAAGTAACCAGATTCATCTATTTGACTGAATTTCTTTTGTCAAGAACAAGATAAGTTCACCGGCTTGTAAAATACTCAAATACTCTGTAAAAAATGTTTGTTTTTTCACTCAAGTATTAGGTTTGTTAGCAATATTGCAAGTACAAGGAGAAAGTGCATTAGTGCAATCAACCTCCCAAGTGAGGTCAAGCAAAAGATGAAAAGAGTTTAGAAAAATAACTTACAAAGTCAGCCAATCAAAATCAAACTCACCTGCAGTGCACCAACCAATCAGAATCAAACTCACCTGCTGTGCACCAACCAATCAGAATCAAACTCACATGCTGTGCACCAATCAATCAGCATCAAACTCACCTGCGGTGCACCAACCAATCAGAATCAAACTCACCTGCTGTGCACCAACCAATCAGAATCAAACTCACCCACAGTGCACCAACCAATCAGCATCAAACTCACCTGCTGTGCACCAACCAATCAGAATCAAACTTACCCACAGTGCACCAACCAATCAGCATCAAACTCACCTGCTGTGCACCAACCAATCAGAATCAAACTCACCTTCTGTACACCAACCAATCAGAATCAAACTCTCACCTGCAATGCATCAGCCAGTACACTGTCAAATGCTAAATATGGCCTTCTGATGTGTTTTTCCTATAGAAGATTGAAAGAAAGTTTGACTAAAAGTTATAACAACCTAAAGGCTGTTAAACTAATATATATAAGTTATATATAAGGATCCCACAGTGCAAACATGATGCAAATTGTAAACAAAATAGAAAAAGCAATCGAGTCATCTCCTACCTGCCAATTATTGCTTTTAAGGTTTTTCATCTGTGCCCACAAACAGTCAAGATACTGCAGTGCAAATAGAGTTTATCCAAAACTGTTAATCACACAAATCAAGATATACAATTTATATTACTGTATGTACAGTTATTCACCATACTGTAAATTAGATCATATTAAATATATTCTCTGTATACACTAGAAGTTGATAATATCAAGTGTAGTGCTGCAGTGCATTAGAATTGTTTGTATCGGCATTGCTTAGTGATATTGCTTAGCTAATCTTTTGTTCAATAAATTATTTGTGAACTTAATAAAATTTTTAAGCTGTTTCTGAGACATTGAAAAAATGCTTCTACCTTGCCCTCCCTCCCCTAAAACTGATGACAGTCATGACAAACCTCCTCCTGAGGGTGTGGGTTGTCTGTTGACCAAACTCTTAATGCTGCAACATGAGTCTTTTTCCTTTGACTGTAACAGAAATTAAAAACAAAGAATTTAGGCAGATCAGAGATTTAAACTGGGGACCTTGTAGATGGAAGGTAGAGGTCAAACCGACTGCACCAACTACAGTAAGCTGCCCAGAAATGTCACACAGATTAGATTCCAATCTTGGCAGAGCCACGGTTCTTAACATTCATATGTGAATCATGAAACTCCACCATGGCCGGTTCCGAGCCTGGATGAGAAAGGAGGGTTGGCTAGCACCCCTACCTGTAAAAAAACATGCCTGCAACAGAAACTCAAACTACACAGAGAACCTGGATGGATCTTGTATGAAATCAACCCCAAGGCCAGGGGGTCCAAAATGACCTCCTGTCAGGACTCCAGACACACCTTATGGATTGGAATTTGGAAGATACAGACACTGCATAAGACCTGAAGGCTGCACAAGTTGCAAAAGAGTTTGACTGATACCATCTGGACATCTATGGGCTAAACAAAGTAACAGCACTGGAGTGGAAACCCCAAGGACAGCACATTTCAGTCACAGACTGTGTTTCCACAGCTTAATCTGTGACCAATGCAGCCTGAGGATCACTTCTTCAATTCCAACTCCAATGGTTCTTTTAAGGTGGTAATGAAAAATCTCCATTTATATTTTATCTGACCATCTAACACCAGCCATGTATTTGACTTACTTAATATATTTTCAATGAACACCAGTAAGGACCAAAGTTTATTGCAATTTATCTGATTCAGGCAGTAACAAGGATTAAATAAAAATGTCTTTTGTTAGTTTAGCAAAGCCTGAATAGAAGTTGACAAACAAAACAATTTGTAGTAATTCAATTTTAGTTAGGAGTACAGTACCTTATGTAATCTTCAATAGTTGATAAAATTCTTTCAAAATCTGACCCTCGTTTCTCAGAAAGTTCCTTCCCCACCTGCAAGTTGGTATCAAATTAGCAAGTCAAGTAAAATATTTAACCTTGAACTCATTATTTCCTTAGCTACAAGTTTGGTTATCAAAATGAATTTAATAATAAATGTTCCATGCAGTGAAGACCTCATTTTGAGTTACAGTCTGTATCGTCATGTTTTATTCATTCAAAAGTGGCTTAATTTATGACAAACAAATTAAGATGTACTGTAATGTTGATTTTGCCCTGAACTTTTGGCAGTTTAGCAAAACTGCCACATAGCCACCAGGCTGTTATGTGGTTATGGCCTGCTCAGCTTATTTAAAATTCTTTATCTAAACAAACTGGGTCTAGTGTAAAAACAACGTAAAAGATTTTTGATGAAGTTCTCAACTCTCACTAGATGATCCATATTGTCTCTTTTTAACATTTGGGAGAATTTAGCACTTCAATACAAAAACACACTTTTTTTGCACTAGATAAAAATGACAAGTGAATTTTGATCAAGTTCTTCTCATTTCTCTCTATATTATCCCTTTCTCTCTTCATAACATTTTAGGAGAATTTAGCATTGATTTCATACAAAGTCACTTCTTCTTGGGTGCTTAATGTAAGGGGGAGCCCGCTTATTATTATTTTTATTTTTTTCCAGGGGGGGGGGGGGGGGGGGGGGGGGGGGGGGGGGGGGGGGGGGGGGTGGGGGGGGGGGGGGGGGGGGGGGGGGGGGG
>JAOBAY020071232.1:0-11717 GCA_025331085.2 Zoanthus sociatus | reverse complement strand
AGTAAAATATACAAACCTTAATCCTGGACTAGTACGTACACTGTACCTAAATTCGCCCGCGGAATTCGTCCCTGGACACAAAAGACGCGTCCGCCCTCGTCCAAGGATGCGTGCGCCCGCGGATAGTCCCTGCAGAAATTCCGCGGAATGCCCGCGGGCAAATGCACCAATCTTTTTTGGCGGTACTGTACTTGTATAAGGAAACAGTACGATCTTTTTTGGCTGCAAACACTGAGCCTTGAAAATTCCTGTGAGAGCAGGTGCATTTTGGAAATTAAATGATCGAGCTACCTCCTGAATCTCAGCACAGGTAATCAGTGAGATCTTTGTTGCCAACGTACAAACATCAGTTGCCACTTTAACAAATGACTCAGCACTATCAACCACAGAAACCCGACGTGTTAAAACAGCATGCCACACTGACCTCTTCACAGTACCCCCAACTCCATCCACAGCACCTTTGCCGTGTGATGTGGCAAAATAATGCCACTTCACATTCAATCCTGTGTTCTCTTTTACGCCAGAAAGAAAGTGTGCAATATATTTGTTCTTGAATTGAGAACTTGGGCCATCTGAGAAAACATTTACAGTTTGAACAGCTGGGTTTGCACTCTTTACAAACTCTCTGAACACCTTATCCATAAAAACTGCCACAGAGTTCTTGTCATGGCTACGGTCATCACTGATTATAGCATGGCTGGTAACAACTGTTTCAGCTGAAGCTCCATTCGTTGACCATATAACAACTGGAAATACAGTTACTTGGTTTTGGTTCCATTGAGCTGATTGGATTTCATCCTGGCTTAAACAAGTATAGTTCTCTGAGAAGTCTACTTGTACAGCCACTTCATTTTCTTTCAAGCAGGAGATTTTCTTCTCAAAAAACTTTGATTGTTGTCTTTTGACAAACACATGGTCAAGGAATGCAGACATTTTGTTATTTAGGGCCTTGATTGCTTCCTCAACTGTACCTTCAAACTGTACTTTCATCATCCTCTTTGAAACTTTTTCTTGGCCTTTCTCTGATGTTGTTCTACATTCTTCTCTTTTCCATTGAAACCATTCCATGGGATTATCCAGAGGTGCAGTATTCAAAATTTCTTGCATCAACTTTGGGCACTCATTACATTTTCCTGTCATGCATTCCTCACTGTTAGCATCACACACAAGGCTGGTTACAAGGCTGCTAGAATCAGAGGGAAACTCAGGTAAAACTTTGTGAATAGAGGAACAGAGAAGGTTGACATTGTCATGGTGTTGGCATAAACAGACATTTCGAGGCATTTTGGAAAACAGCAACACATTGTCAGTGCGAAGTGAACAGAACTTGCTAAAGCTGACCTCTACATTGGGGTGTTCTGTCAAAAACAGTGCATGAACTTCATGGAGAGAAAGCATCAAATGTCCCTTCTGGAGCTTGATCTTCTTACCTTCCTGTCGCACAGTCACATAATCACGAATACCAGGTGCTTGCCGGGAAATAGAGTCCCTCAAGTAATAGGCCTCAATCTGCTTCACTAACTCAGCTGGTAGCTTCCTGTTGCTGGTCACTGATCCTTCATTAATGCATTGGTCATTCTGCTTCATACCTATTGTACTTGCAAGCTGATGAACAACAGCTTTGATTTTCCTTGGACTTTTGGGCAGAGATCTTCTCACTTTCTGAACAGCTTTCCCTAAGGCTTGTGGGGTTTTATAAGGATGCCCAGCAGAATTACTTGTTGTAGAATATGTAGCTTGATTACTTAATTGTTGTTTTTGCTCTCTTTTTCGTTTACGGTACTGCCTGACTCTTTCTCTGCATTTTTCTCTCTCTGCAGCTTGTTCTTCACTAGAAACATTTTTTGTCTTTCTTGCTTGTTGCTTTCTCTCTCTTTCTTTTTTTTTATATTCTTTGTATTTGTCAGAATCTTCTCTCAGTCTTTTTCTAAAAGCTTTTGATCTTTCAGTTGAGGTTTTAGGCATTATTTAAGCAATATTTAACAAGAACAAAATATACAGCTTAGAAGGGAAGTTTGACAACAAAAAATTGAAGTACTATTTCATCACTGCCTTAACTGGCAGTACTGAGCATGCTCTAAGTGCACTACTCAGCTGACCAAAAAAGTAAAGTTCCAGGATGTGAAACAGGAACTATTTTAGATTCTTAGTTTTCTAAACCATTACCCCCAACCATGTGAAATAACAATTTACTTCTTTGTCTAAACAAACAAAATTGATTGGTGCTAATTTTTTTCAGACTTTATGTCAAGGATATATTTTTATTTTTGCAATTTACGACTGATTTTACTACCTGACTAAATTCATACTCCATTTTCACACTACAAAATGATATTTTATTTTGATGGTAATAAGCAGTATACCTGACTGAAAATTGATTTCATTTGATTAGACACTTCTACAGATCCACATATCATTGCTAAAAACAAGATCTGACGATTATATTCATGGAGCTTTCACATGATGTAATGTCCGCAACAGGGAGTGTAACATCCGCAGTGCAATGTTTTGTCAACTTGATAACAAATAGAAAGACACATCAAAATTCTTTAACACCAAAGTTTAACTATAAATATCAGTTGATATTTTAAGCAGAAAAAGATTTCTGTCAACACTGCCATTTCACACGAAAAGGCAATCAAACATTGTTGCTGAAAACACCTGGTTTAAAATGTGTAACGTCCGCAACAGAAATATTTTGTTCAATAACAGAAAAATGAAATTGTTAGCACTGGGTTTTATAATTTTATATGTTGGGAGTTCTTAGGTACATTAACTACAAACAGTATTATTTGGAAATGATATTTTAACAATCATGCTGTAGTGCTAAATATTTTCAATTTTTCTCTGAAATGTAACGTCCGCAATGAAGAACTGCCCATAGATAGATATATTGACGAAAAGGTAAACCTAGACTCGGGCCCCTACGGGTAGCCCGAGTAAAAAGAAGACAGTTCTCAAGAAATGGTTTTATACCGTGGTCACTAATGAGCTTGTCAGCAGCGTGGTATGACATACAGTATGTTACGATATTCAGAGCATAAATATGGCAGTTTACTTTGAAATTTTGATATTTTTTGGGTAATCTAGGTCTTGCAAAGTTTTTTTCTTTAATACCAGTCAAAAACCGCACAGTAACCATGTTTTTTCCTCGTTTTAATCATCCTAATATCGTAACCTATGTCATAAACAACCGCTGACATCACATATTGAGCCTCTGATCAAATTTTGTCTATTCGTTGCAAAACATCAAATTGGCTAACAGCTTTGAACAAAAAACTCCATAATTGTTTTACTATGCCAAAATTTTCAAACAATGAAAAGTCAATTTTAGGGTTTAGTTCTCCTTTAAGGACAGTAAACTGATATTTAGGTGTTTAAATGGGCTTGTTCCACCAGCCATGTGTAATAATTTTATTCAAAGAGTAGGTGCACCACCAATGACTTTTGTTGATGTCCTACATGTACATAATTGATTGCAATGAAAACAAGAATCTCCAAAACAATAATCCAGCTTCTTAAAACAATTGATAAGGGCCTAGACAAACATTACCTTGTGTAAATCTAGTTTTTATTTTAAGATCTAGTTACCCTATTTTTTAAAATAATTAAAAGTGCATTATTATTATCATTATTGTTTCACTCTCTGTGCCCACTGCTAATAACTTTGGTTGATGTTTTTGCTAGATGCAGTGAAGATCTAGGTTGGTGTTAGGAAGGACATCCAGCAGTAAAAATCTGCTTCTTTTATAAATTGTGGTTATTTTTTCACATAATGTCAGTGAGCACAGGTCTCTATTAATGGGAGTGTTGTCAATGGTAAGGTTGATCATTAGATCAATAGCCTCATGGCAGATATAATAAGGAGCCACAGTGTATGGAAGAGACCTTTCAAAAACCATAGGGACATAGTAAAACAAAAACAAAAAAAAACAAACAGCCTTGCTAGTCGCCCTCCTTGCAGTTAGAACTGAATTACGAGGATGCGGCTCAATGAGGTCAAACCGTAAGCATTTTAAAGGTGCAATCACCACACACAAATGCAGGTTACAAATACATACACAAATGCTAGCCACTTTACGGCCCATCTACGACCTCGGAGCACAGCACCACAGCCAGATGGAATTAGCTGGGAGTCGATTTTTAGTAGCTGTCGACCATTTAGTAGCTATTGACCATTGGACAGATGGATAAAAAGAGAGAAAGAGTGCAAAGTTTGCCATTGAAGTGTTAAACAACAACAGGGTAGCCGTCCTAAACTTGCATTTGGTCGGAGCAGTTCGATTATGAAACAAGCTACCAGATCACTAGTCCAATTTAGGAGCTCATCAAGAAACAACTTTGTACCACCAAGGCCAACTGTTTATTTGTGTTTAGAAGATGAAACTTAATACCAACTCAAACAACATATTTCTTTACTGATATTATGGTTAAGGTTAATTATGATGGTTAAAGAATGAATTGACAAAATCAATCCAGACCTGTTGAAATTCACATGACATTTTGCGCATGGTCTTTCTGCAGTACAGGCTATACTTTATATATTTTAGACCAGAGGTCTTCTCAGAATTGAGATGCTGTTTCTTTAGATAATGAAATGCTTTTCTTTTGGTTTGACCATGTGAATCTCTACCGAATGTTTCCTTGGATTATTCCCTGCTTGCAATGTCATATACTGATGAGTCCCAAAAAGGAAAAGGATAAAACAGCTGTCTGTGGTTGCATTTACTGGCTTTTCCAAGCTCTTATGCATATTAATTCACTTACTAGTTAATTTTCATGTAGTACATCAGCTAGATGCTCATTTATTGTAATTTCTGTTTTGACATGTATGGTTTGAAAGATGTGTGGTGTAAAGTTGGCTGATATAATAAACACATCTTGAGAGTTGATGGAAAGACTAGGACTGAAGGACACAATTGTTGACATTGTTAGGCAAGGAAGTTTGAGATGGTTGGGTCATGTATTGAGAAAGGGGGATGACGAGTGTGTGAAACAGGCATGGAATTTTGAGATTGATGGTAGAAGAGGAAGAGAGAGACCGAAGTTGAGTTAGAAAAGAATGATGGAGAAGGAGTGTCATAAAGTTGGTATGAACTCTGAGAATGCAAATGACTGAGGGATGTGGAAAAGTTACACCAAGTCATGGAAGGAAAGTCCCTTGAAAAAGGGAAAAATCCTGACTTAAATAAAATGATGATGATGATAATTACTTTATTGTGATATTCTTTCTTTAGTTTTATCTCATTGCTGCCCATTTGAACAAGCCTGGTGATGTGGAAGAATGGACGAAGCTTGCAGCAATGTGTCTTGAGCAGAATGATCTCAAACAGGCATTAATGTGTTATAACCAAGGTAAGTAGATGTTTCTTTTTCTGTAACACATGTGACTTGCCTTTTGCCAGGCCATGCAAAGGTGTAGCATCTGACTCATAATTTGATCTAAGTCACAAAGCTGCATTCAAAACAAAAACCTTTTTATTTTTTCAAACTCTCATAATTATAAAAGATTTCATTTATAATATTAAAACACAATGAAACTGCTCTTTTGGTAGTATTTGATTGTTTACAGGCAAGTCTGCCATTTCCAGAAATATCAAGAACTTTGGTCTTTTTAACTGTTCTTAAAAAAGGTAGATTTGGTGTTTAAAGTTAAAACACTTTAACTTATGACTTCTTTTCCTTTAACACCCTTCAAACTCTCATAACCCACTATTTAGATATACATCCTGAAATAGATAAATCTTTTTATAATGATCTGTTTATATGCAATTAACCTAATTTTGTAGCTATGAAGATAGAACCAGAGAACTTGTCCGTTTTGTGGGAGCGTGCTGCATTGTGCTACAAACTGAAGGATGTAAAGAAGGCTTTAGAGAGTTACGAAATCTTGTTGAAGGTGAGATAATTCTACAATTAACAGGGTGTTTTAGCTTGCACCAAATTTAGTAAGGAACATTGCACAATCTTTGAATCTTGTTATTTTTTGTCAACGCTGTCCTCTGTAATACACACTTTTTTAATAAGAACTGGTAAATTTTGCCGAGGCTCATTGTTCTTAAGTTTTTGGTTGCTTCAGCCACAATTTGTTCTTATATCTGATTTGAAGATTCAGTGAAGTTTCAACTAGAAACATTTTCACTTTATTTCAGCCTCAGTCTGATCTTGTTCTTCAATTGTTCTTAATCTTTGGTTAAACTGAGCCACGTTGTTCTTATAAAGTTGTTCTTATTAAAAAAGCGTGTATAATATCATGGTGATCCAATAGGGTTTAATTGCATGGAAAGGGTTAACACTTGAAAGATTTGCAATCTCCATGGCTTAAAAAGACAACATTGAAATGGTCATTTCTTAAGAATAGTTTTAAAGCTAAATATGGTCATAAATAGTGGTCAGTAGAATAAGAATTCATTGCTATTAAGAAATCTTCATACATTCTTTCTGATAGCCTCCAACTCCTTGTTCAATGATAGTTTTTCTTACTTTTGTTCCATTTTCACTCCAGGCAGTACCACCAGAAGATGGAGAAAACTACTTTGATTTGGCCACAGAGGTTGCTGGGGTAAGTAATATTATAAACAACTAAAATGTAGGACAAAAGTGCTACTGATTGTAGCACTTAGCTAAATTAAGGTGGCAACCAACTACGTTCACTGCAGTACTTAGTAATTAGAATCAAGAACAACTGATATGTTTTAAAACTTGGTTAAGTGGGTGAGAGTCTTTGACTCCCCCTGGAGGGACACTAATCCATTGTAGATTAGCTTCTAACAGATACTGGCACTGACCTCGGAGGATGAAAAGCTTAGTCAGCTTTGGTGGAAAAGAAGTTTGTTCAAGTGTTCAAATGTATACGGAACTGAATATCAAACTATGACTTTGTAGTTTGCAGGCTCTGTAAAACATCCTTTGACTTTTTACGAATATATGGCATTTAAAGATAATCTATAGATAACTTCAGTAATTTTTCTTTGAGACGAAAAATCTTGACAAACCGTTGTTAAGGCTTATAATAAAAGGTAAATGTTTTCTAGAAAAAAAGCGAAATCTAAACTTTTGATAGTTCAGATAATTCCTTCAGCAGATAATATTTATAAGGTTTAAAATCGTTAAAAGAAATACTTAGATATTATGGAAAGTTGCAAAAAAAATATAGCAATCAAAAGGGATTTTAAGTGCATTTTTAGTATGCTGAAGAAGCTTCGCTCAGTAAATGTTTTCCTTCAAGAATTCCCTTAAAGAATAGGAAAATGCAACTGAGATAATTGAAAATTGAGGCATATTATTGCTTGTTCTTTAGCTAATCAAATTGGAGCACTATTAGGCAGGGAAGCTGGCGTTGATTCCATTAAAGAGAATAACAATTGTCTTTATTATCGTTTACTATGCTTTTTATTCTTTTATGAATTTCAGATATACCATGAAAATGACTGCACCGCTAAAGCTATTGAAGTTTTACAAGAAGCTTTTGAAAAGCACCCAACCTTTATAACACTGGAAGGTAGGTAACAATACAAGATCATAATGATTAGATGAAATTAGATGAAAGACCTTTACAGAATTTGAAAAAGAACTGGAAGCTAAGGTAGGTTCTTTTTCAAGACCAGAATAGTCAGATGAAGTACCTTTAGATAATTTGATGTGAAACAGCACTGGAAGGTAGGTGACAATGCAAGACCAGAATGGTCAGATGAAGTACCTTTAGATAATTTGACGTGAAACAACACTGGAAGGTAGGTGACAATGCAAGACCAGAATGGTCAGATGAAGTACCTTTAGATAATTTGATGTGAAACAACACTGGAAGGTAGGTGACAATGCAAGACCAGAATGGTCAGATGAAGTACTTCTAGATAATTTGATGTGAAACAACACTGGAAGGTAGGTTCTTTTCCGAGACCAGAATGGTCAGATAAAGTACCTTTAGATAATTTGATGTGAAACAACACTGGAAGGTAGGTTCTTTTCCAAGACCAGAATGGTCAAATGAAGTACCTTTAGATAATTTGATGTGAAACAAAACTGGAAGGTAGGTGACAATACAAGACCAGAATGGTCAGATGAAGTACCTTTAGATAATTTGATGTGAAACAACACTGGAAGGTAGGTGACAATACAAGACCAGAATGGTCAGATGAAGTACCTCTAGATAATATTTGATGTGAAACAACACTGGAAGGTAGGTGACAATACAAGACCAGAATGGTCAGATGAAGTACCTCTAGATAATTTGATGTGAAACAACACTGGAAGGTAGGTGACAATAGAAGACCAGAATAGTTAGATGAAGTACCTTTAGATAATTTGATGTGAAACAACACTGGAAGGTAGGTGACAATACAAGACCAGAATGGTTAGATGAAGTACCTTTAAAAACTTTGACGAGAAATAGCACTAGAAGATAGATAAGTGACAAAAAAGACCAGAATGGTTAGATGAAGGATCTTTAGAGAAATTGATGGTAATTTGTAGTAGAATGTATTTGACAAATTAACTAAGAGTGGTTAGATTAAATATATAAAGTTATACAAGGTGATGCGAAACAGCACTATAACGTAGGTTAGATTCAAGTCCTAAACGATTAGGTGAAGTACCTTAAGAGAATTTGATGCGAAACGGCAGTAGAAGGTAGCTGACAATAACAAATCCAGAATAATTAGATGAAGTACTTACCCTTGGAGAATTTCAATGCAAAACAGCACTAGAAGGTAGGTGACAATACAATTTCCACTTCAGTTTTTTTGTAAGGTGTGTTGGTTTTAACACCAACTTGTGTCTTGGAAGGTGACCGGTGAGTCACTCCACTGGTCAGTAATTTTACAATCAAACTTCAAATTGTAGGTAAGGGTCGCTTAATTTCTAAGTTCTGACTCTGGTACCTTACCATATAGGCCAGCAAAACTCGATCTGATAATAGAAACAATATCCTTATATTGAACTTGTTTCTTGTTTGTATGATTGTAGTTTTGCTTTTTCTACTTTCTCAGTATTGTTTTCCATTTGAAAATCCGGGTTTCTTGATGTCCTCTTTTTAGAGTCTATCACTCACTCCTTTAATCCTCCGAAAAGGAACATGTTTATGTTTTTTGTAGGCTGGGGTCTCTGACTCGTTTTCCAAGAAGTCAGCCATTTTGATCCAAGCATCCTATTTTCAGGGTTCGTCCAGGTCCTCAAAAACCTTAAAAGTCCTTAATTTTCGCTTTCCAAAATTTGAGGCCTCAAAAGTCCTTAAATTTTACGAAAATCAGTCATGGTCCTTAAAAAGTCCTTGAATGTTTGCTTTTTCACTGAAGTTGGCATTTTGTTTGAATCACGAGTCATGTACTTAACTGTGTCAAGGAAAGTCAATATGGTAAAAAGTCATGTTCTACGTCAGTTCTGGTGGTTGATGTCGCATGGCTTAGGTCCTCAAGAACCAATAATCTTACCTTAAAAAGTCCTATGAAAGTCCTTAAATTTTGCTTTGAGAAAAGCGGACGAACCCTGTATTTTCACAGTAGTAAGAACCAATTTGAATTTTACAACAAACATGTCTCAAAAATGCAGTGAGAGTGAAATTCTTGATCAATATCCTGACTGCAGTACTTGACAATTCGCATCATCTTAGGTTAGTTCTGTGGTTATTCGTGCTAATAAAGTAAATATATTTTCTGCTTAGGTGGTCTCATAGAAACAGGGCTCGAAATTAAGAAAATTTCATTGTCGCATTTTTATGATGGTTGTAAAATTTTAGTCGCAAAATTAAAAACAGTTAATCGCAATATTGCGACCGCTGTTGAAGATTTAGTCGCAAAAGGAAACATTTAGTCACAAATGCAACCGTATCGGTCGCAATTTCGAGCCCTGAGAAAGATTTCTACCTGAGAAAAAATGTCGACTGTCTTTATATGTTTCCTTTCATCTCTTACCATAACTTCAGCCTTTAGTCTATCTTTATTAATGTTTTTTATAATGAAATATCTCAACAGCTGTCAATATGATTGCTGAACTACAAATGGTTGCTAAGACTTATGCTGGGGCTCTGCAGGTATTATTTTATTTTTGATGTTATTATACCAGTCTTTTTCTATAATTGTAATTTTTCCTATATTGTTAGCTTCTGAGATGATTCATTACCTCCACCAAGGAGGTTATGTTTTTGGCAGCGTTTGTTTGTTTGTTTGTTTGTGTGTTAGCAACATAACTCAAAAACTATTAGCCAATTTTGATGAAATTTTCAGGAAATTTCGGAAATGATGTGAAGAAAATTTTAAAGTATTCTTTAGCGTTGCAACATTGGGCTATTCTCAAATAATTATGTATATTTAATTCCAGAAAAAATAAATAAATAATCAGATTGTTTTTTACAGACAATAGGTCATTGGATTGTGTGAAAGAGTTATTTAGTTTTTCTTGCGATAGTGACAATTTGTCAGCTTACAATTAAGCTAGCAATTTTATAATTGTTTCCATATTTTCATGTCTACATATATTTTGTTTTCCACAACACCGAATTGTCATGTTCAGTCAGACAACGTAGAATTCTAACGTCAGTGTAGCAAATTGATATATAGATTCCAAAATAGAATGTGTTTATTAATTTAGGACTACATTGTTGCGTGGGAATCTGCGCACTCGGAGTGCTTTTCTTGTTTGTCGCAATTTTTGATTTAAGCCAACAATTTAAAATTCACCTTTCACGCATGACGTAAAATCGCAAAAGAACGAAAATTGCAAAACACCAAAGCAAAAAAAGTGATAAGCAAAGTACGAAAAAGCGAAAAATGTAAAAAAGCGAAAAGTTTGAAAGATATATAATGTTTTAAAATGCTTGGAAAGTTTAAGAGCAAATTGGACTGTGACCTTCAACCAAACCTAAAAAAATAGTTTCGAGTACATTTGTACAAATCTGTTTAACTGCTCCGAACTTTTATTTTTTTTGGCGCTGTTTTGATTTACCAGCTTTAGGTTAGTCGTCATATTTTATGATTTGTTTCATAGAAAAATGCTTTAAAATTGCTTTACGCTAGTTCTTTTAAAGAGCTTTTATAAAACGTTTTTATACTTTGATTTAAGACGTTAGAATGACGGTGTAATAGTCAAAACGTTGTCCACTCCTTAAATTTCTGCTTTTTTAATAACTAAATATATACAACTTCGGTAGCACTCTTACTAGTGGAGGTGAAGGTCGTTCAACCGACTCCAAGTTGAACATAATTTGCCAAAAAAAAAATTCAGAAACAATAACAGAGGGAGAACGCTGCACAAACATTCATGCAACGTCACATTGGAAAAAACCGCTGCAAATATCACGGGCGCACATCTTCAGAGTTTTAATTGTCACAGTTAATATGGACTTTAAGAACTGAGGGCGGGAGCAAAGACGACGACAGTTGTGAAAAATATTATTCCTTGTTTAGTTTTTCCGTTTTAGATCATCGATACATTTTACCTTTAGACTTTGCACAAAATTCTTAAACAGTAAATGGTAGAAGGTTCATTCTCGAAGGCAAACAAGGACTGTCAAATTTTGTTGTTTAACGCTCACGTTGCTCACAGAACCTCAAAAGTGAGCTTTCCGCGGCGTATCAGTGAAGACGACGGCGAGCAGGTGGCCAGCCCGCTACATTCCAGCGTGCAACTATTGTATTCAGTAATTAAGGCTGTTGTTCTTTGCCGTTCGCGTCGTCGTTGCCGTCCTCGCATCTTAAACTCCCTAATAATAATAATAATAATAA
>JAOBAY020071221.1:0-11717 GCA_025331085.2 Zoanthus sociatus | reverse complement strand
TTCGGAGATACAAAACTGAGTTATAAAACTGAGGAAGGAGAGTATCTCGGAAAACGTTTTTATATTATAAAGATAGAGTTTTACAATGTTTTATTAGGGTGGAATGGCACAAATACAACTAAATGATCTCCAATTTTCATTGATGCAATTTTTCATCGTTTCGAGCTTCAGACGATTATGCGCCAAGAACTTTATAAATTGTTTGAAGGAGCTCAGCTAAGGACTTTGCAGCGACGAGTCGTTATATTTTATTAAGGATCTTCAAAGAGAGTTACAGATTGATAAAAAAGAAAGCGCTACCCACATATTTTTTCGAAAAGTTGCAGCCCAAGTGTTCAACCTCACAAAACTCCAGGAGCTACAAGGTACTGAAAATCGTTTTCCGGCAATTGACGTGGGCTGAACATCCAATATCAGCTGCCCAGCTGAATAAACGCTTGTACTTAAACCGCAGTGGAAGATAATGTTGGTTTGGAACAAAAGTGATTTTTTAAGGAATGGTTCCACAGAAGTCTATGTTGGGCAGAATAAAGAAGGCAACATCATTTAAAGGTATATTAACATAAAAACTCCTGTCAGCGGGCCCCTAAAAGACTCTTTTTCGTCATAAACCACCAATCATGTTTTATCAATCAATTTTTCAGTTACCTTCATTTTCAAAATCTCTCTTATTGTTTTGGATGTAGTATTTGGATCCTATGATTCAAGAAGCTAAACAATGAGAACGTTTTTTGGATTGCATTTTTAAAACCACATATTCTTACCCTTCTTATCAAAATTAAAAAATTCTCATTGACAATGTTTAAATTATGCTGTTTGCAACTTCATTCATTCAATAGCCTAAACTGTGATTGAAGAGCTCAAAATTAATCAAGCTAATTGAAAAAATTCTTTCTTTTAGCGCCTCAACCACCGAAACTACTGGAGCTATTAGGTTGAAATTTAAGCTGAAGCTAGTCTAAACTTTTATTTAAACTTGACTCATGGTCATTTGATGAAAATTAACAGAAATAATCAGTCGATCTTAATTTAATAAAATTTCATGCAATTTTAGAACCAAAATATTGATTTCCAAGGCTTACAGTACCCAAACTACTGGGGCTAGAAGGTTGAGATTTGACATGAAGGAAGTCCAAACATGTATCTGAACTTGGGTCAGGATCATTTGAATGGGACCATTCCACGGGAAAAAGTGCCCAACTTACCCCTTCAAAACTGAAAGAAAAATCGAAAAAAGATAAAAAAAAAGAACTTGACAGGATTCGAACCCTAGTCCCGTTACGCTAGCATCGCAACGCCAGTATATTTATTAAAATTTAGTTATATAGTTTTTATTATAATGTTCGTAAATAATTGTCGGGAACTAGAGAATTAATGTTTATATTTTCACTTAATAGTGCGTGACACTTGACTGACAGTTTTTGGTCTAAGATTATTCAACAACCAATCAGATTACCGCAAGCCATGTGGTCGCCGTCTGTATAAATTTTAGCTTGTGTCTGGCGCGAAAAATTGTTGTATATTCGTTTTCGATTTTGTTCAAGAAATAAATATTTTGAGAGAATTAAACCTGGAGAGGTCATACGCAAATTTACATACAAATTATCTACATCTGGCACCTCCGAGGGGACGATTTCAGTTTGATTATGGCTTTGCCAACAGACGATTTGACAGAAAAAGGTGAGAAGATCTCAGTGCTAAAGTTAGCCTTTTATCGATAGTAGGAGCCAAAACACGAGCATTGAGTGAAAAGGGTGAACAGAAACCTTTACTCAGACAGCTGAAAGCTATCAGAACCATTGTTGAAAGTATTTGGGAGATAAGATGGAAAGTCGCTGAGATGAGACTTAACTAAGGTTTATTTACGGAAAGGTGGAGTGAGACAAAGTTGCCAAAAATGGAAATATTCAAATTTGATGGTGAATCGGCAGACTGACTTAGATTTTAGAGCCAGTTTCAAGAAAATGTGGACAAGAGGAACATGGCTGCGGTAAGCAAACTTGGCTATTTGCAAAGCTACTTAACACCTAAAGTAAGAGCACTGGTCAGCGGTCTACCCTATAACGAAGGAGGCTACAACGAAGCTAAAACTATCCTTGAAAATAAGTATGGACGGCCAGCTGATTTAGTAAAACATTATATCAAAGAAATAAATGAGCTTTCTAATCCTGGAAGAGATGTGCGTAAAATACACGACTTTGCTGACAAACTTAGTGTGGCAGTACACGGTTTGAAAACCTTGAATAAATTAAACGAGACAAGGGGTCTTGCTCAAACCACGCTAGACAAACTTTCAGGAATCAGAAATAATTTGATCGGATCAGCTGAAGACTTTGAGGAATGGGGCTACGAAGAGTTACTGCACGCACTTAACAAATGGATGCGCAAGAATCCGGTAGATTCACGTCAAGAAACTCCAAAATGGTCGAAAAGTGAACAAAGAGGTCTGAGGAAAGCGTTTACTATCCGACAACCTGGACAAGAGTGGCGACTGTGTGTTTATTATGAGGATAGCTCGCGTAAATCTGTTGATTGTACCTCCGTGTGTGGCCCAGAGGCCACGCGTAAAACTTTAATTGACAAAAAAACTTTGCTTTAATTGCACAATACCTAAATGCAAAGTCTCCATTTGCAAAAGTAAAGTCCGTTGTAGACTATGTTCAGACGGCAAACATCACACAAGCATTTGTCCAAATGGGGAGGCATTGGCCAAGCTAAGAACAAACGACCTTGCGTTCAACAGTGTTAATGAGGGAATTTTACCCATTGTCGTTTTGTGCTTGAACGGTGTGCAATGCCGTGCAAACCGTTCAAATGGCTTTCTTATCGTACGCAATTCCAACGGATAGAATGCCTGAACTGGACGCTCATTTTGCCCTTTGCTGGTTTGGAGCTTAACTCCGCGAACTTTACCATCACGGCTTTGCAGGGGTGCAACAATTTTGGCCAATTTCCAGCAGTTCCTATTGGGGTTCTCTTCTTCAACGATAACAAGTTCTCCCATCTCGGGGACATGGGTTTGGTTAGTGTTCTGACCTCTGTGAATCTAGCGCAAAGGAGCAAGATATTCACGTCTCCAGTGTTGCCACACAGTGTGTTTGGCAGCTTTTACGCGCTTGATTTCGTGTCGGAGATCTGGATTTACTTGATGAGGTTCGAGATCTGCTGACACATGAGGACCTCCAGGGAGAAATGAATTTGGGGTGAATACTGGTAACTCTATATCGTCCTTCATATAGGTGAGAGGGCGATCATTCATTGTCATCTCGATATCGATGACAACTTCAGCAAGTTGATCAAAGGTCAAAAGGCCTTTTTCCACAATTCTTTTGAAGGTGTTTTGGAAGACTTCAATGAGGCGTTCGTATTGTCCGCCTCACCAGGGTGCTTTAGTCAAGTTAAAACGCCAGCTTATTTTATGGTTAGTCAAAGTTAAAACGCCAGCTTATTTTATGGTTAGTCAAAGTTTCATTAACGCGTTCTTCTCAACGTACCTTTTCTATCCAGTTTGCTGCAGCCTTGAAGGTTAGGCCCTTATCGGAATAAATAATTTGTGGTCTTCCTCTCCTTGCCATAAAGTGTTTGAAGCATCTGATAAATTCCTCTGTCTCTTGTGATTGTAGTGTCCCCGTGTTAGGGTACACACAAAGATAAGAAGATAAGCTTTACCTTCAGTCTTGGATGCTGTTCTGTATCGTAGAGGTCTTGCATAGTCTATGCCAACTACCGAGTAAGGCTCTCATTCAGTTGTTCTGCTAGTTGGTAGCTGCGCTTGATTTGGACTCGGGTACGGATGGATTTGGTACCGTCGGCAGCCATGACATGTGCGCCTGACTTGCTTTACCAAGCTTCTGAGTTTGGGGATCCAATAGTGCTTACGTACTTTGCCCATAGTACTAGCTACTCCTCCATGTAAGGTCAACATGTGTGCTCTCTGGCTTACTCGTTCTGCAAGTAAAGAATCACGGGGGAGAAAAGGGGGGCACTCCCCTTGAACTCTCCCGTGACAGGTTAGTATTGTGTTGTTGAGCTTCAAATTGAGCTCAGGGTGTTCCGCTGGATTCACACTGCGTTGTGCGTTTCGGACGAGTAGATTCTCTGCTACTTGTAATTCTTGAAACTGTAACGGTCCAAGAGTTTTATCTCGCTTTAGTACACAATCGATAAATCTGCAGACTAAGGCAAGAATTCGCAAGGTCTTCTGTAGGGAGTACTTAGCAAGCAATCGCTCGCCTATGGTAGTAGATACCGGATCCTTGATTTTTGTAGTCTTCAGGACTTCTCTGATGGATTTCGACTCTTCGCGAGCAGCTGGGCTTGACTGAACGACAATGTTTTGTGGCCAGTGCTCTGGGTCTGATAACCAGGGCGGTCCATCGGTCCACTCGGGTGTGACTGGTCCACCGCGACTTCCAAGATCTGCCGGGTTTAGGTTGGTGGGAACATACCTCCATATCACATTCTTTACAGCCTGGATCTTGTTTACTCGGTTGGAGACGAACTGGCGGAAAGTATCAGTACCCTTGAGCCACCATAGTACGACAGTTGAATCGGACCACGCACATAACTGGGTATCTGTGGGTAGATCATTCTGCAAACACCTGTGAACATTAGATAAAAGATTTATAGCCATATGGCTGGCAACTAGCTCTAGGCGGGGGATGGACAATCCCCTCTTAGCAAGCCTAGTTCTAGCCGCCACCATACGTTGAGTTACCCCGCTGGGTTGCTTGAGGACTGCATACACACAGGCTGCCACGAAATGTTGGCTTGCATCTCCAAAACTGTGTAGAAACGCTGCTTCGATTGGTTCACAGTAGGTAACTAGGGACCTGGGCACTGTTACTGTAGCGGGAAGACTCTTTTCCCATACACGAAACTTGCGTTGAAGGTTTGGTGGTAAAATCGCGTCCCATGCGGTCTTGCTATCGCATGCTTCCCGGTACAACTGCTTACCGACAACAATCAACGGCCCTGCAAGGCCAAGTGGATCGTAGATTTGGGCCAAGCGAGATAACAGTTCTCGCTTGGTATACTTCTCAGAGGGCTGGTTGAGATTGACGCTAAGTGTATCTGTACTTTTGTTCCACCCTAATCCTAATATCTTGGACTCACTTGCAAGTGTCCCAATCTGGCTTTTGCAATTGGTTGTGGTGGGCTCACTGGATTGACCCAAAACATCTAGTTCCCGAACGTTAGACGCCCATTTATGGAGATCAAAGGTAGCGTCGTTGAGTATCTGGATCGCTGCTTGTTGCTTTGCTGTAACTTCAGAAACTGTAGTACCACCTGTTACAATATCGTCTATGTAGAGCGAGTTGCGAAGTTCTTCCGCTTCAACTGGATGGGTTTTGCTCCATGCATCAAGGTGAGTGTTCAGCACACCATTTAAAAGAAACGGTGAGCAGGTAAGCCCAAAAAGAACTCTTGCGAAGCGGTAAGTTATCACCTCCCCATTCTCTTTCCAATGAAATCTAAGGGCGTCACGGTCCGCTTCTCGAACTCTGATTTGCAGAAACGCTTTACGAATATCAGCAACAAGGGCAATGGGAAATACTCTTTGGTGCACAAGTATTCCCCATAGTTCATTCTGAAGTGCTGGACCCTGGTGAAGACACTGGTTAAGTGATGGTGCATCAGGGTGGGCTCGCGCACTCCCATCATAAACAATGCGTAGTTTCGTTGTTATAGCGGTTTCTCTGACAACGGCTCGATGTGGGAGGTAAAATTCACGTTCTCCTGGTTGTTCTGGAGCTAATTCTATGATGCCTTGTTCCCGCTGTTCTTTAATGATCTCATTATATGCATCAAATAGTTTAGTTTTGTGTAAATTACGTTCAAGAGTTTGTAGTCGTCTCAGGCTGTTGGCACAATTATTGGGTAACGGTGGGTGATTTCCCTTCCATGGTAGTGCTGTTTCATACCACCCCTTCTGGTCTCTGTAAAGCTGCTCCTTGAATTCTGTGTAAACAGGTTGTTGATCGTTCTCAGAGCTATCTGAGATGCCAAGAACGTCCAGACGGCAGAGTTCTTCATAGTCATGCTGCGAAGTCTGGGCAAACATGATTGCAGGTGGATCAGCTACAATTCCTGGGCTCATAATAAACCAGCCGAGACGGGTTTTCTCGGCAATTGGTTCACCATCATTTCCAATAATGGGCTGTGCGCTGGTCTTGATCCGGGCATAGTCACCTGAACCAAGAATCACATGTACTGGTAAAGTTGACTTAACATCGTAATCGTTAAGTCTAATTCCTTGCAGATGGCGGTACTTGTTCTGCAATTCACGGTACTGGGGATTATCGATGTCCAGAAGGGTGGCCTTGTCGACCCGGGTGAGCTCGACAGGCAATTCATAAGTTCCTTCGATGTTCTCCACAATTGCTTTGTACTTGTCCAATCGAAGACGTTTGGATGTTAGCATCATTTCGATTGTTTTATACTCAGATTTGAAAGGTTTTGCTTGTATCATGTTTAAAAATGAGGCATAACTACTACCTGACTCGCTATCTACCAGGGCGCGGCATTGCACACCGTTCAAGCACAAAACGACAGTGGGCAAAATTCCCTCATTGACATTGTTGACCGCAAGGGCGTTTGTTTTTGGGTTGGCCATTGTTTCCTTATTTGGAAAAATGCTTGTGTGATGTTTGCCATCTGAACATAGTCTACAACAGACTTATTGAGATCTTTCTCACCTTTTTCTGTCATATCGTCTGTTGTCGAAGCCATAATTAAACTAAAATTGTCTTTGTCAGAGGTGCCAGATGTAGATAATTCGTTTGTAGATATGAGTTTGACCTCTTCAGGTACAATTCTCTCAAAGTATTTCAGATATTTGTTGTACTAAATCGAAAACGAAAACACAAAATGTACTTCGTGCCAGATACAAACTAAAAAATGATAAAGACGGTGACCACATGGCTCGCGGTAATCTGATTGGCTATGGAATAATTCTAGACAAAAAACTGTCAATCAACTGTCACGCACTATAAAGTAAAAATATAAACATTAATTTTCTAGTTTCCATCAAAATCTCATAAATTTAAAAGACAAAAAAACAATATAACGTTAAATAGAATCTTAATTATTTGACTTACAATGACAACAACTCAGCTGTTTAACAAGGATTAAAAAGAGAAGATATACAAGACAACAAATTTGGTCTCTGAACAAAATCAATGATGCCGACATGAAAACAAACAAAACAAACCAGTGATTGTCGGCAAAAAAATTATAAAACTCCGATTAATCAAGCATTATACGAATTTAAACCACAGATAGTTAAAAACTAAAATCAATATTTTGAGGAACAAATTGTCTAACCGAAGGAAATCAGCGAGCGATATTCATTTTAGCTATGCGATTCTATCAACAATCTAAGTCTCCAGATTCCCTGTTTGGCGCTTTAAAGCATTTGAGTATTGAAACATTTTCGTGGTAAACATGGTGAAATTAGGAGAGGTCCCAAACTAAAAATTATAACATAATATGGATTTAGGCACTGCCTAAAAGTGGAGCTGCGAAAGAGATTCTTCCTAATAGCCCCAGTAATTTGGTTGGTAGAAGCCCTAAAAGTAAGATCTTTTTTTCAATTACTTTGATTTATTTGAGCACTTCAAATGACGGTTTAGGCCATTGAACGAATGAAGTTGCAAACAGCATAATTTAAACATTGTTAATTCCATTCGTACGATGACAACAAGTTAAAGTTTTATCTGGGTCCAACTCGGAGTGTTCCTTATGGTTTGATCTTAAAAATCTTGGCTTGCTGGACAAAAAACGTTTTAGAGCTACAAAACAGTACTTAACTGTATTGAAAACGATGGAAACAGAGACCACAAAGGTTGATTTCTCGACAAATACACAAACAATTTACAAATGCCAAAATTATGTCAAAGAACACACGAAGGAAAAAAACATATACCATTTAGAAAAAAATCACTTAAAAGATGAACGAGAAAAAAAATATTTCACTCGTGTACACGGACGTCGTACGTACGTATGTATGGACAGATGGACATGATGTCACGATGTTGAAAATTCAACTCGATGGATATACCATATTTTCTTAAGTATGGTGCTCCGCAGGAGCTCCGCTAAAAATTATGTTATAGCTCTTTGAACCTTTTTGCGTATACATTGTATGTTGTAAAACATTTTATATTTTTATATTATATAAAGTATGATATATATCTATTTTATATGTCAATATATCGTAAAAGTGAGGATACGAGGCAGAAAGTTTGCTGGGGCGGGGGTGCGAACAACATATTCTCGGACAAACCCCCCCATACATGACATCATTTTAACACAACTCTCATATTTTCAGAACAGCATAAAAATAATAAAGTTCTGCATAAAAATAATTTTGGACTTTTAGCATATTTTTGCTGGGCTGACAAATTAGATTATATTTTTGATTTTATTCTAATTTATTATCGAGATTATTTTACAGGTAAATAAAAGTGCTTCTTAGTATGCTTGATGATCATTTTTTTGTCGTAGTCTTTATTTTTTATATATTACTTTTAGATTCGAGTGGATTTTCTGGAGCTTTATGGCCCTCTGCGTACGGGCCTCGGATATACCATATAACTAGAAAAATGGTTCATTCTTACCGTATGGGTTTATATGTACTCTATCAAAGGCTCAGACTATCAGTATGTCTTGCATGTGTTTGATCTATGAGTTGACCAAAGCTTTACAGGCGTCCACACCTGATGTATCCATCCCTCTCTCAATGTTTGTCTGTCTGTCTGTGTCTTTTCCGTCTGTCTGTCTTTCTATTTTGTATAAAATAAATATTGATTTTACTTGACTAAGAACGTGTTTTCTTCTTAAAAAAAAGTTCTGTAACCTTTTGCCATGTTGGCCATTTTCGTCAGTTAGTATGATAATGATAATGATAAACTTTTATTGGTTCTCCTATGAGGCTATTCTGAACCAATTTACAATAAAAAGGAGATAGTATTTAACATACTGTAAATGTTTGCTGCTCATACAGGCCAAAAGAGACAAAAACGCAGTGGAGAGATTAAGGCAAAAAGTAGCTGACAAAATAAGCAAGGTAAAGATAACAAATTATCCTCTCTTAATCTAAGCAGCAAAAGGAGTTCGCTTGCATGGTTGGTCGTTTCAGTGGTTAATTATGACAGCTTTGCATAATATTGTAAAAATATGTTATCTATCATTAGAGTTGTGTTTTATATACTGTTTTTTTCTTTTTTAAATTAATGTGTTTGGGAAAAAAAATTGTCGTTGCAAAAATAGATAAATAAAACTTCAACGGAATTAGACTCCGTTATCGTCACAATAACGTTGTTGCAGCGCTATTAAGGCACCTCTTTAGATCTTGTACAGACCAATTCTTGTGAGTTCTACACACTGTGTTGTGATTGCCAGTTTCAAAAGATCCCGGAAGAAGCAGAAAGGTGACACAGTTTAGAAACAGCAATTTATTGTAACTTTCACTTCTAACTGAAGATAATCTACACTGTAAAATGAAAAGAGCCATAGTGGCCCCAAAATCCATAATGGCCCCAAATATTAAAAGCCATTTTGGACCCTACTAGGGCCATAATGGAAAGTAGAGTGCCAAAATAGTCATGGGGTACTACTCTGGCTCCCTCATTTTCTGTAATGGCACCGTTGAAACCCAAAATGGTGCTTGCTATCCTGAATTAGTCCTGTAATTCATTTGACCCCAAGTGCCATTTCAGGTCTAACGACATCCATAAAGTAAAATACTTTTACTTGAACCTTATTTAACAAATAAAATACAGAATTTTGTACTTCGTGTTTATTTCAAATTTTTGAATAGATGTTCAATAGAAATATGTCTTGGAAATTCGAAAATTTTATCTTGTTTTTAATATTGTGATTGCGTTTGCAGCATGTTTATAAACAGTGACGTCATGATACGCTCTTTGCAAAATTTAAAAGTAAATGCAAATAAATATTCCATAAAAGTTCATTTTTCAATTGTACGTAGATTGGGGTAAGTTTTCATTATTTCCCAGTTTTAACTTGTGAGCAAGGGAGCATAAAAACGTTCATTATTGCAGGTAAATGATAGCATTAGCAGGAAAGGTAAATGACCGACTTCAGTTTTGAATGAGACCTGATAATCGGAGAGTTTTTAATGTAAGTAAAAGGATACAGTCATGTATCACGCTCCTAAGTTTGATTAGTTCATTCGTTTCGATCAAGGTCAAGAAGTATAATATGAGAAAGTGCTCGGTCATCGCAAAGCAGTTGAAGCATTTGATTCTGAAGGAGTTGCAGCTTGATCAGACGTGAAATAAGGCAAATGAAAACACACTTAGGTGTTAACATCAACATATATATTATGTGACTGTGCAAGGTGAATTTAATACCTTTGCAAGAATTCTCGAGGAGGTGAGAACTCTCGACTGCTTTTCGGGTATTCACTGATCTTTTTTCAAATTCTCCCAAACGTTCGCCTTAGTTTTCACCAGGCTATGAAGTCACGGAGAACTTGTTTTATTAATTCTTAAATGTTTCATCTAGATCAAGAATAAGTATAACAATAGCTTTACGAAATACATATCAGTATGATCGCATCAAAAACCTAATCAGTGGTGATTCTTGCCGAACTTTTATTTCCCCTCTTCCTCTAATCTAATATCGTTTGCATCAAATTACAAGGTAGTAGCAATTTCATTTAAAACAATTATGTAAATATGCAAGATACTTTGTCTTTCGAAAATGCTTTCAGTCTGTAATTTACCACAACAAAAATGCAAAGTAGTATGACAAAACACGACTGGACGCTTTCTAGTGCACCTGCAGACTTCACATGTTGGCCTTAAATTACTCTGTTTAAAGCTTACAGTTCACAAATAAAACTGAAAAGCGGGTATCAACAACTGAATGCTGAAGGAATCGAATGGACTAAGAGCACAAATCACTAATCGAGAAGTGACCTTCTTTCTGTTAGAAAATCAGGTTTTACTTATTTTTCAACAGCAATACCTAGTAAATGGTGTTATCATTTGAAATACTTTAAACTAGAAGCCTTTCCAAAGAGCGAGCTCACATGATTATTTCATGCACTTACCTTTACTGTCACCGCATTTCCAGAGATAGGAGGTGTGCAGCAAAGTCTGTATTTGAATTAAACATTACATAAGACTTGAAAAGCAACCAAGTGTCGTGAAGCCGTTCAGGAAAGCTAGATGTGCTTTCTGTTCAATTTCCAAATCAGTTTTGAACCATTTTGTATGCAGCAGTTTGGTCTGACGCAGGTCTACCGACATGACATCGTACTTCCACAAGTGTCCACTAAGCTCTTCCTATGGAAAGAAACAAAATAAATGTTTTGCATTAAAAGGTTCTCTCAACAAGCAAATGTAACAAAATAGAAGAATAAACTGAATTCTTGAGTTTGGTTACTAACGAGAGGCTGGATGAGGTTAAATTAATTCTCCGATACTAACTCTCATCAATCTCCCAACAGCCAATCGCAAATCCTCAGAAAACATTTTCTTTCTGGCCCTGAAATAAAACTATAATTATATATAATCTGATACATATGTGCTTGCCGTGACTGACTACTTTTAATAGTTCAGTGTTTTAACCTCAAAGCCAATATACCACATAGGCATACAGGGCTGGAAATAATTTTTTGCACTTGAAAGGACATATGTCCTACTAAAACAACATCTTGGTCGGACAAAGTAAAATTTTGGTCG
>JAOBAY020071210.1:0-11719 GCA_025331085.2 Zoanthus sociatus | reverse complement strand
AAACTCAGTATATATCACCCAGCAAGAATGTTGAAATATCAGTTTGTAATGTATTCACTCAAACACAGACAAAACATACCACCGCTAAAGACGTTAAAAAAAGACTTGAGGGCCCAAATATGAATTTTTGGTCTCAGCAACTAAATTTTGCCCTATGGTGTTCGACTACAGGATCGGGTATATCAACTGAAATGCTTTATGAAACTCATGAAAACTATCCAAAATTGTATATTCCAAATCCTGTAAGAAGTATCCTTAGATTTCACGTTTGCTTCACCACTCGGAGAATTTTATATCAATTAGGAGTACCACCTCCAGAGGATACAGCTTTCAATAGAAGGGATAACAAATTTGATGAAGCCATGAGTACGAAAAAATATGTAAAGAATTTGGAATTTCAACATCATCAGATTTTCGTTTTACTGAAAGACCAAACCACGGTCTAGGGTCAATATACACGTATACAGGTAAGAAAATTGATCAAAAATGGCCTTATAAACTTTTAGATGTGCCATATCTAGGGTTTAGAAAATCTATATAACCGACATATATGACAATTTCTCATGGCGAGATTATAGAAAAGATATGTATAAATATGTTAAGAAATATAGAAGCTTTACTGAAAAAATGGTGGCTGCTTATACTTGTAACCTTCACAGTAGCCCTTGGGGTCACACATTAGCCTACCTTTTTGAAGATGAAGGAGGATCAAAAGACCATGGAAATCTAATATCATACATCTTAAATCAAGAGTCAGAAAAACAATACGAATATTTTGTAATAAAAAATTCTTCAGGATTGACATCGGCTGGTTTAGAACGTTTGAATCTATCCATTGAAGCCTATGTCTATTGTATTCTTGGTGCTCAGGTAAACGTTCGTACTTCCATTCTTGGAGATACTTGTGGAGCAGGAGCGGTCAAACAACAATTACTTTTGAAACTTGAAGAATTCATCAAAGACAATATTTAGCATCAGCGATAACATCAAAAAATATCAAAATGCCATACAAGATTCAAAAGTGAGACTGAATTTTGCTATCTCTCCAGGCACTTGGTAGATGCCATCAGTATTGGTATGGAATACAGAAAGTACCACGGGTTACAATAACAATTTGAAAAAAGCAACTCTAACAATGAAGCCGGGAGTAAACAATGATATCAATTCAGAAACAAAAACAGTTGGAGTACAGCATATGGCTAGAGGTAAATCAAAAACTCATAGGCCTATTGTTGAAACAAAACCAAAAATTCATGTTCAAACAAAACCAAAAAAAGGAAAGATAGATATTCATCCTTTAACTCATAAGGACGACACTCATGAGACCATAAAAATAGCGGTCATTGTTTCAATTGCTTTGATAGCATATGGAATATCTAGATTTATTTAGATCTCTTAGGGACACGTTCTAACAAAGTGCTGCAACGGCAACAATCAAAAGCCAAGCATTTTTTGCTAGGAATGAAACCACCTCACCAGCTCAGTGCTTAAAAATAAAGCTTGCAATAGCACCAAGCATGCCTGGCAATATTTCTGCTAATTTTTTTCCGATCGTTTTCAAATCCTTTCCAACCCCTTTTCCTAATTTATTCAAACCCTTTGTTAGAGCATTTGCTTTGACAGCCTGTGCCATCTATCCATCCATAATTGTATGCTCTATAGAGTTGATAATAATAGTCCTCATTGATAGACAATAATTTAACTTGTATTAATTCTATGTCTCTTTTTAGAGTTATTGTTATATCAAAAGATTCAGGTGAACGTGGGCCAATATGTTTTAAAACGTTAGCAATACATATTTCTTTTAGGGACTTCATTTTTAGTCATATACTAGAAACCCACTATCTGTATAATTGATACACATTGGTTTGATTGAGTGTGCAGCTGCCTATATAGTTTACGTACTGCTAGCATTATGTAGCTTTTGATATCGTTGAGATACATGGTTGGTGGTATTTGAGTGACTCCGATATCACCAAAGTTTCAAGTTTTTGATCATGTATGTATATAGCCAACAGGCTTCCAAGTAGTATAGTCGAAGTCAAAGTGAGCGTAAAGCGAACGGTCAAATACCACCGAGTGGAGCGTAGCGGAGCAGGGTTGGTATTTGAGTGACTCCGAATATACTACTGATACGCCTTTTCACCTCAACCATTGTAAAGACCTGGTAATCGGCATTTGATAATCCAGCAAAGCCACTATTGGCGACGTCACAGCCCTAAGGGAATTTCAAAATGAGTTTCAAAAGTTAAGGAGTTTCAACCATGACACGTGACACGTTATCCTCCCAATCAAAACACGTATTAGAGTTGGGATTGGGAAGTATGAAATAAGTACATACAAGCGTCTGGTCTTCAAAATGAAGCGTTGTTTAGTTGTTACTGCAAAAGGGTTTAACATCTTTATTCTTGGAACGATAGTGTTTGTTACTATAACGTGGGTGTTTTACGACAACACTAATCATCATGGACGAAGATATGTAGTTGGTGCAACCAGTAATTTAACCAACACAAACAAAAGTGCTCCTCAAATGATAGCACCTACAACAAACAACCGTTTAAATGAAGCCCAGAGAATTGAGAATTTAACTTCAACCAATTCAAAGTGGTTCTTCTACTTAATACAGACTCCACAATGCCTTCAACCAAGTTTGTTAACTAACGATTTCCTTGGAAATGAAACACTTTGTCACTGTGACGTAATCGTGCTCAGCTATAAACGCGAATGCAGTTCTTCTTTGCTTTATCACGTTGAATATGTGCATCATAAAAACCGCACAACTTGGACCCAAGGTAGAAACTTGTTATGGCTTCAAGCCAAAAAGAAACACAAACAATACATGTATTACATTTTCATGGACGACGACATCGAACTTCACTACACTAACAACACGATTCCTGGTTTCAAACGAGAGGCAATTTCACCTCTACGAGCGTTCGAAAAGTTTCTCTTGAATTATGAACCAGTTGTTGGAGTAGTTAACTATTTAAACCATCATAACTATCGTTTCATGTTGGAGAAAAGACAGCAATTGTGCAACAAAACACGTGCTTTAGAACATATGTATGTATCTGTGACTCATTTTGATGGAATTTTTAATGCATTTCACTACAAAGCAATGGACTCTCTTTTACCGTTTAACACAAAATATGATCATCTTTCTTGGTGGCACAGTCAAAGAGACATCATTACTAAAGTAGAATTTTTTTTTCGTGGGCAAGCAGTCATGTTTTCACCACTTTATTGTCAAAATAAGTTGCACAGGCCATACCCTGGATGGGACGGAAGATCTAACCAAGTGTGGAGTTCAATTGTGGAAGAGATAGAAAAGAAACTTCCAATTCAATACCGCGGGATGAAGTTGGTGAAAGAATTTAAAAGCCGCCCAATTTATTTTTCAGATAATTCGCAAACAGTTTGTTTGAATTTACCTGCTCATTTTCCCATTATACCATTCCAGCATTTTACGTGGAGGATCTTTTGAATTTACGAAAAAGATTACGTTTGTGTTGATTAAATTTAAACTAGACGCCTACAGGCGTTGACTCGGGCAACTTAATGCGGCTCAACAGTAAGAAAAATTACGAAAGATACAGTTTTTCATTTTGTCCATTTTTACAAACCTTTGGACCTTCTTCTAACCAACTAATAAATTTTTTGTATTAAAATCTATTTTTTCCGTGTCTTTTTAAAAATTTTATGAACATAGGTGAAATTTGTCTTTCGGTTGCTACGGTAACTGGGTTTGTTTACGCGTCTTTTTTGCTGAAAAAATTGATAAAAACTGGCTAAAAATACTACAATTTGCGATGGAGGCCAAGTCTTCCATCTTGTAAGGCCATCTTGTGTTGAGACATGCAAGAAAACTGATGACAATCGTGTCCGACATTCTATTCGTAAGAGTTCAGAGTCGGCAAAAAAAAACTCAGGTCAGTTATTAGGCATGGGTCACGGTTGCCGCTGTCCCGGAAAACCGTTCTTTTGCGATTAATCGGCTGTTTCTTAACCACTTTTGTTGATCTTGGTATCAAAATGTTCAGAAAAATAAGCTTTATATTTCAAAATAAATTTTTAGATTTTTTGCAGTTTCTAAACTTGTTTATTTTTTTTTCGATTTTGAAGCTAAGTTTAGTGCTTATTTTTAATCGACTCGCCTGCAAACTTTTTCTACATTAAACTTCTCCAAACTATGTCGTTTTGATTGTTCTTGGACTGAAGTTAAAGAAACACACTGCGCTCGATGTCCATGACGTACGCATTTCTTTAAAGATATTTGTGATCAAAGTCAGAATTTCGCAAAATGGCGGTTTTCGCGGAAACTTCGTCTCATAATTGCCTAACACTTAGTTTTCGGAGCTTTAATTTAATCTAATCCGTTGCGGAAGTGGCCCATTGTTAAACGGAAAAAAACTTTTGTGCTGAGTTAATCCCCCTGTGCGATCGTGCTACTCTTTTTGAGAAAAACATCTATTGTGCGTTGCATCCTAACTTATTGATATTTCAATACCTTCCTACATTACTTTCACTACCGATATTACCAAACGAAACCCGAGATGAAAGTATTCAATATATTTATCAAAAGGTAAAAACTTATAAAAACTATTAAAAATCTAACGTTTTCGAGCATTAAGCTCATCTTCAGGATAAATTAGCTAAAAAGAAAATTCTGCAGTGTTATATTGTGTCTACAAACAATTATGAACAAGTTTGATTGTCTTGTAAATGAGATGTTATATTACTCATTAAACAATTAAGACCGTGTTTAAATGTACAGTCAGACTCTATTCGCGCTAAGGTCTTTGTCTAACTTATGCTAACTGTAAATTCTTGATTCTTAGTTACTCTTGTAATCGCATAGTTAACTCAGTTTTCCTTGACAAAGGCGAAAAGATGTCGCCGAAACGTTGAACTCTTATCGTTAGTTTTTACTTGTATAAATTTTTGTTTACCCCAAGATTAAATTTAATCCACCTATGAACAACCCGGCCCAGGGGACAAGTATACAATTAATGCCTAATAAACGGGGTTGGCAATAAATGGGGGAACGGACATTAAATAAATGGGGGTCCCAATTTCTAGGAAGAGAAAGGGCAAACAATTCATTGTTGAGCACAAAGGATCGTCCAAACTGGAAATAATTGCACTTAGACCAAGCTGGTCAGATACAATGTGACAATGGCCAGGAAAACATTCCAGTTTTGCAATCATATTAGCTTACACCTTTTGGATTTAAAAATGGGAAGGCATTGGACTGTATTCATTAATACAGAATGCAATTTCAGTACTTAGATAATTACTCAGAAATAATAAACGGGCATCCTAATTATCTCCGAGGAGACAGGATAAAAAATATATAAGTGTCCCCCAATTTATTAGTTACCTAACAGCAACTAAATGTGGCAAGAAAACCCCTTTTTAAGGAACCACTAGCTCAGCAGAGCCAGCACTTAAAAATAAATAAATAAATAAATAAATAAATAAATAAATAAATAAATAAATAAATAAACAAATAATTACTTAATGGCAACTCCCCTGAATGGCTTTTCAGTGTCATGCTAAAATCCCATTTTTTCAGTTAAGAATCCCAACTGGTAGGAGGCAAACAAGTTGGCTATTTACAAAGCATTGTGAATCTGTCCCTGGGATCACCTAAGGCAAATTCATTCAGTAGTCCGTGTCGGGGACTTGAACCCAGGTCTTCCGCATTCAAATCCCTAACTCTGACCACTGAGCCATGCTGCCTCCCGACTTACCTCCCTCCTACTTATCTCAATTTAAGGCAGTGAAAAGTGGCTGTTATCAGTTAAGACACATGCCACAGTAAGCATTTCTGTGGTTGATATTTACCTGTCATTCTCTGAGCGTGTCTTTTTAGTCTCTTATCCGTTTCACGAAGACTGTAGGAGGACTTGCTTTTGTTGCCAGCTTCTGTTGCCTTTGATTTAAATGCACCCTCGCCTCTCCTGATGGTTAAATAAACAAGACAAATTCCTTCTAAACAATTTTTTTTCACTTCAACAGAATGGAGGTTATAAATGGAATGATGCATTGTTGTTTCTACAAAAACAGTTTTATAATCTTATAACTTATACACCATTTTGAAAATAACTTTATTGAAAAATAGAAATTTCAGAATGCTGTTGCAAAACTAAAGAAATACAACTCATTCATACACTGGGTACTCTTAATCCCCAAGGGAAAATGGATGTTTTACTTTGTGTTATAATATAGATAGAACCCTGTGCGCACTCTGATTGGTCAAAATCCATGTTTTATCAGAGTATAAAACACAGAAAAAGTGTGCTTTATTGTTTTTCGCCACCGGCATTCCTTTTGCCAACATTTTTGTTAGAGACGGCGGAAAACATTTTATTTGAAGACACTTATGATGAAGTTCTCTGCAAAGCAGCAGAAAGTTTTGAAGACGAGAGTAATTTATCAAACAAACAAAAAGAAGCGAAAACTGTCGAAAATTAAATTGCACCCGTTTGTCGATCTGTGTGCTTTGTTGTTTCAACTCGCGGCGTGTAAAATCTATATCATAAAGCAAATAAAGAAGCCTAAGCCATGCATTGTGATAAAACACTCCGCACATTTGAGAACACTCGAGAAATGTAAAAAACACTAGCCTGTGGTTCGTGCTTTCAACATTTCCCTCATGTTCTCAAATGCCCATCGTTTCCAATACACGGCCTAAACCTCTTTATTTGTTAATTAACCCTCTGTTGTTCCGGAACCTTTTGATCTTTTTAACATTTTTTTCCTTCAGACATCTCTAAACTTTTATTTCCTTTTGTTTTTACACACCTATCTCATTGTGATATCTTGCTTTGCCTCATAATTATATAAACACCTCTTTATTAATCTTTCATGCATTCACTCTGATGTCAGTTTTTCAACAAAATGTGTTTCACTGTGGTGTATAAGTTACAAGTTTATAAAACTGTATGGAGTTTATATTGCTTGATTTTTCCATTTCACACACTCACAGTTAAAATTACTGAACCAAAATAAATAATTTATTTAATGTGAATTGCGAAGGAAGTGGTTGCCCAATCTTCCTAGCCAAAGGCTACTGTTTAATCGCTCAAAGGCTCAGATCTTGGCGTGAAAGTCAAATTTGCAGAGGGAGGAAAACCGTAGTACCTGGAGAAAAACCCTCGGAGTCAGATTGAGATTGACAAATCTCAGCCCGCATGCAGAGCCCAGGAATCGATCCCTGGTTGCAGAGGTGGGAGGCACGACTGATGATCACAACGCCAACCTGACTCCCCAAAAAAGCATATAAATAATGGATAGGTATAAATGAGAGGGCCCTTCTCCTTTTGGGAGTGGGACTGAGTGTTAAGATCATTCAATTAATATTTGTGTGACTCTTTGACGTGTAATTGTTGACAAAAACAAAAATGT
The DNA here is from genome assembly GCA_025331085.2 of Zoanthus sociatus. Taxonomy (NCBI): domain Eukaryota; kingdom Metazoa; phylum Cnidaria; class Anthozoa; order Zoantharia; family Zoanthidae; genus Zoanthus; species Zoanthus sociatus. Next base: position 4,309 of record JAOBAY020071210.1, on the reverse strand, counting down.
GTCACATCAAAAAATTCATCACCATAGTAACACAACATTTGCAAATCTGGTTTTTGAAAAAATATGTTTAATTCTGATATGATTTTGCCAAACAAGTTATAAATGGTAGTGACATTCAAAATGAGAAACATTTCACATTGCAAAGGTCTGTTGCCAAGCAACGAGTTTAGGGGATATAAGTAAAACAAAATCCATTCCATCATTTTTTCTTTTGACTGCAATTTTATCATAAATTTATTTTCTATTCAACTAAATGGTTTTAATGTTGCCAGGCCTTACCTTTCACAGGTCACACACTCACAGTTACAATTGTTATCACCAAAGAAGTCATCACCATAGTAACAAGTTATTTCTTCCCCAGGATCAAGATCCCGTAGCACTTGTACACATGCTGTGTCCCTTGTAGTTGGGACAAACTTGCAGTTTGGACGACAATCTACACAAAAACGAAATAACACATTAATATATAGATACCATTCAATATATGCTTTATATTATAATGGCTAAGGGTACCTAAGGATGATATTGAAAATATTGATTTACAAAATTACTAGTTTGGTTGTAATATTCAGAATGATTAAAATAAAAAATGCCTCCATGCCGAAATTTAGCATTCTGCCACCAGTGACAACATATTGTCATGATTGTGCCCTGATGACCCCATACAAATCTAATTAATACATTCATCAAAAATCACTTAAACCATTTTTGCACAAGACTCTTCAATTTCTTTTGTGCCTTTTACATCTTAATAAAAATTACACCACTTTTTCTAGTCCACCAGTTCACACATTCCCTTCACAAGAATCCAAATTTGCCATAAGACACAAAATATAAATAGCAATAAACTATAGTTTGTTTAGTTCAATTCACAACAGTGAGTACTTCTGAAAAACATTAACTATCAAAAATGCCATGATTTTCGTCAAGTGTATAACTAAGGGACTAAGGGATGGGGGGTGGAATTAGTAGAGGAGGAGCAGTCACATAGTTTTTAGCCAAAAAAGGGGGGTTACAAAATATTAGATGGTTACAGAGAGGGAGTCCACTATATTTGGTTCTAGTTGTTCATTTTGCACCAGGGTTTAGTAGGTCGTACTACTGACCTACTGTCAGGAGCAAGAAGGTGGGCATCACACCTCCCCACTCCCCACCCCCACTAAATCTTGACCAGTCACTAATAAATTTACCACATGGAGCCTTCCTGTCAACATACTTACCATGATTGATATAAGCTGCTGGTCCAAGCCAAAGTTGTGAGAGGTTCTTTCTGGTGGAAAACATGATACTAAAATCATTTTCTCCTGGTCGCAGAATGGTTTTCTCTTCTTCTTCACTCATCTCAGCAATACAGCCGCACAGAAATGGCAGCTTCTCCCCCTTTGACCTGGTACAAAGAGACAATGATTAATTATTATTAATAACAAATAATTCAACATAGAGTGTGTTCTAAAATTGGGAAATTTGATGTTGAAACTGAATGTGCTTCTTAAGCGAAGTCTCACTCTATGCTGAAGCAAATGTGCCACCCAAGAATCTTTAATGACAGCCGTTTTTAAGTCCTGAAAATCTACTATCAGTGACAATTGAATGAAGAGTTTGATTGGAATAAGGAGTCTCCCAGAGAATGACACAGTGCAATGCAATCATTGCAATCAGGATAGTGAAGGTAATGGTAATCAAGGCTGTCAAAAGATGAAGAACTTAAGACACCAGGACAAACAGACGTGGTTATAGATCTGGAAATGCTTTTTAAAAGCTGGTGGGGACACTTAAGTGACAGTACTCTGCATTTTGTAAATAATTCACCAAGTGTTGCCCTGTTTGTAAAGCAGTTATAGTCAAGTAAAAATATTTAGCCTTTTGTGCGAAAATATCTGGCGACCAAAAAATTTGTGCCAGCGACCAGATCTAAAAACTTAAGAGCCAGTTGGCCCCAAGGTTTTTCTCTAAAGTTGAGCCCTGCGTGAATATGGTTACCCTGATAAACTCTTGGTTGTCTATTAGAAAATCTTGACCATCCTCTTAGTGCGGACCAATGGTTTTCAAGAAAGTTGGGGGTTAAGTTGTGGCAGTTTTAAAATGACATTTTAAACTTGATCGCTGCCAGCCATAAAACTTTGGATTTGTCTCTTAAATTTTTATACCTGGTATTATGTTGTAAAATTTAAAGTCTTTAAAGATATCCAAAACACAGAAAACGCTTAGCTGAGGAAAATTAAATATTAATAAAAGTAACTTCACATTATCAGACACTGACAAAATAAACCGTCATGTAAGTCTCGGACCATTTATGAGAAATTTATTTTTTGTTTGGCTTGGTTTACCGTTGCTTACTCAATGGACATCTAGCTACTTAATTTTACCAAAAATTGGTTACCTGGTAAACTTTTTGGTCATCCCAGACAACCACTAATTCTGAGCACTGTGATCATTGGGATGAAGTAAATTACTTACCATGAATCAGTTGCAACAACTTTGGCCCCACAAGTCTCTGTTGAATATCTGTTACATGGTACAACATTGAAGCCAGCTCTTATGTTGCATATGCCAATGTATCGGATCATCTTATGAAAGAAATAAATAAAATGCAATAAATCATGAAGAAAATGAGATAATACTCACAGATTAAAGAAAGGTGTGAAGAGGAGCCGACAGGTAATTATTTTTAATTAAAAGTCCTAGCCCTAGAAAAAAGCTTTAGATCAAATCATAACTTCACCACTCAAAATTTTGCAATAAATCATTTGATGAAATATCAAATTCTTAATAATTGCTTGCATAATTGCTGAAAAGTTCTAAAAATCTATTGAAGTAAACAAAACCCAATCATCATCACTCTTTAAGTCAAACAGAATTATTCCTTGATGATTTATCGGGTTTCATCCATTTGCTCAAAAGTTAAAATAAATAACACCAATCATTTCTACTCTTCAAGAAAAACAAAATGGAAGGTTATTTCATAAAATTTCATCACCTGACAGAAAAAATAGTTAACTAGTTCAAAAGTTAAAATGATTGAAAGCAATAATTTCTTATCTTCATGACAAACAAAATGAAAGGTTATTTCATAAAATTTCATTACCTGCTAGTTTAAAAGTTAAAATGATTGAAAGCAATCATTTCTTTTCTTCATGAGAAACAAAATGAATTGCCATTAACATAATTATATAGATGGAAGGTTTGCAGAAGTAACATGATAAAATCAAATTTTGGATAGTGGACATATCCGTATTTCAGAACGAATTCACATCGAAATTTCCAACTCTCTTAATTCTTCATTTCTTGTGTTGTTTAAAAGAATTTTTAAATGACACATGTTCCACACTAAATTTTAAAAGTCTAAAGTACAATGTGCGATTCCCACTCAAAATTAACACAGATGCCTAGAAGTAGAATAAGGAAAAAATGTAAAATACCGAACCGATAGTTTTAAATGGAGGATTTCATGAATTAACCTGTAGTTCAATAGGAAGACAGTGAAAATTTCAAACAAAACACCGGTTCATTTATTTTAAAATTAAACAAAAGAATTAATATAGTTTCAACACGTGTGTATTCTAAAATTGTAACATTCGACACAGAGATAGAAGTGCAAAACTTGTGTCAATTTTAGTGCTGAATAATAACCAGGTTTTATCTTGGAAAATCAGCTATACAAAATTTATAGATAAAACTTTTAAATGAAGTTTCGAACTGTGCAGTCCTTCGCCGGAGTGAAGAAAATGCATTTATTTCGAAGAAGCCGGAAGAATTGCAGTCCAAAACTTCAGTTCCGACATTCTTCTAAATATGGTTAAAAACTTGTTTATTTGTAAAACTCTTTCTGTAGAAACACCGACGCAGCACTTCTTTTTTGACATTTATTTTCGGAAGTTTAAATTTAGGTAAAAGCGGAAGTCGAAATACCATTAAGTCACGCTAAACGCGCAAGAGAAAATAACAATGCAAATTGAAATTTTCAAAAAATATTTTAAACGCTTGCAAAAATGGTAAAATTTATGACTAAGGTTGCAACAATATTCAAATTTTATCAGAGCCGGGTATCGAATTGGGGTCCTTGTAGTCGGAAGGAGGAGATCTTACTAATTACGTAAACCACACCGGCCAAAGTCTGTATAGCTATCAAGAAAGTTAAGGATATGCCTGCACTATATATATATATATATATAATTGGAAATACACATGAAGAACGGCGGCGGCAAACTGTTTAACTGTCCGGCTTTATTGAATAAAATTACGTTTCGACCAATTCGGTCTTCTTCAGATTAAAAACTACTGGCAAATGACTACGGTTTAAAAATGCTAA
>JAOBAY020071209.1:0-20520 GCA_025331085.2 Zoanthus sociatus | reverse complement strand
TCATGGGTTCGATTCCCATCTGGAGCTCAGATTTTTTCTGAGCTCTTTGTCTCCGCATGTATTTGTATATCTTATAAGACTTTGTATGGGAAATTTTTAATATAACTTACTTACATCCTTAATTAACTATTCGCTACACTAATTACAATGTATGGGAAATTTTTAATATAACTAAATTCCAGCTTGTGTTCTACTATGCGTAAATGTTCAAACAACAAAAAGTCGATTTTAGGGTGCAGTTCTCCTATAGTTATATATCACCCGTGGAAAACAAACAATGATAAAATTGCCATTAAAAAAAATCCAGCTTAATTCAATCAAACTTTTAAACGTGTAAACATGAAAATATCTATTGATTTGGCGGATTTTGCTACATTTGAAGAAGTTGTCAAATCTTTCCTTTACTCTTCAACATAAATAAATAAATATCTAAAGGAATTAACTTTGAGCTTGTGCACAAATAAAAAAACTATTTTGAAATAGAAGAAACTTCTTTACAAAGAATGAACCTTGCATAGCGTAAGAAAAATAGCATAGGGAACCTCTGGGCCAGTGATCGAATATAGTATTTTGCAAAGAAATGTATAAAGTTTGAAACACAGACCAAAAGACGCTTTTAACTAAAAACTATACAAATCAATTTTTTACCTCAAAGAGCCAAAAAGATAAAAAACAAAATAAATATCAATTGATTGAAACAGGTTGAATCTTTTGATTTTTTCTAAAACTATAATAAACATTGAAAATGTAAGAAATTGGTAAAAAAGTAACAGATGTTTTTGTATATTGTTTGCTTGTCTTTTTTTAAAAAAATTTATCTCTGTTGATTGCATATACCGAACTTAACAACTGGCCATTAATAAAGACTCTTATATATAAGAAATATCTATAAATCGACATTGAAGCTGAAAATTTAAGACTTTGATAAAAAAAAAAGGCAACAGAAACTAGGGTATATAGTTTGGTGAAATGTTTTAAAATGTATCTATTGGTTGTACATACCGAACTCAACAACAGACCATTACTAAAGACTTTTGATATCGAAAGAAATATTTTTTAATCACGAAAGTTTTTCCTCAAAAAGTATAGAAATATATATATTTTTTATTTCAGTTGGGTGCTTAGTGTTTCAGCGCATATGTCGAGCAAATAAAAATCGAACGAGCTTCAGTAATTTATGGCTACTTCTAGTTTTAAATGTATCTCCATTAGTTTAAAATCGTTTAAAATTGCAACCTTTAACACAAAATTAAAACTAAACGACACTCAGCATGTCTGGTTACTCATGAGGAATTTGAATAATGGACCTTATCCGAATTTCCTAATAAAAATGCGAGTAAATGAAAAATTTCAAAATACCTCCAGTGGCTCCTCAGAATCGGCTCCTTTGATTGTTGTGACATACAAAAAACTGAGTAAAAATAGCCACGAAATCATCGACAATCGCCTCATAGCGAAAGTCCTTTATGCAAGGTTACTCCTCTGTACGAAGCCTTCAGAAATATAAGCAACAATCATTGTTACAAAGCTTTTAAATTCACATATTGTAAGCTATATTTAGTAAATAACGTATTCCCTTAAACAGAAAACTAAACAGTTCATGGACTATGTTAAGGCAGGTTGTGGGTATGAGTAAAGTTTGTATTCGCGATCGATTTATGATTTAATTTTAAACAAAACATATTTTGTTTACATTTCGGATAGAAAGAATTAGTCATTTTAGAAACAATTTAAACTTTTTACTTTTACATCAAACATGCGAATTATTTTTTCAAGAATTTTATACTATTACACTTTTTTTGTATAAGACTGTTAAGGCTGAATTTGGCCAAATTTTAAGAATATTTTAAGAATAATGCTGAGGTTCAGATTGTCTTTAGAATATAATTTTGCGCGTTTGAAAAAAAAAACGTTACTGATTATATGTGTATTGCAATTGCACTCTAATCCCAAATGACAAAGCCATGCATGCTTATACAGATGTATTACCTTTGAAGCTCTATATATACCACAGTCATTTTAAAAACGAAAATTCTATATCACCAATATTCCAAAAAGTAGAATATTCATAACAATATTTTGATCCTAAAATCAGCTAAAAAATAAGAATATCCAGCATCGGTTCGAAAAAACGATATTCTTATAAAGAAGGAGTGTAAATAAGCCTGTGCAATTGGCCTACACTCTAAACAAAGTCGGCATTTTATTTCATAACAAGGAAAATTTTATTAGTATGAAAGGGAATTCAAGCAATTGTTTGTGTTACAAAACTTTAAGCACAACGAAGCCCTTTAAGCTTGGCAAGTCAAAGCGCAGATCTTCAATAAAAACAGGAAAAAATGTTGCGTGATGTCAGTAATCAAAGCTTTAAAACCAACGCCTCATTTCCAGATAATTTTGTCCAACGTAAAAGCACCTATAGAGAGCTGCTTTTTGTGGAGAATCAGAGTAATTGCAATAAGATAGAAAGTCGTAAAAATTATTTGTGCTAAATAAAATCATAAAGAGCTACACACTGCAATTTACCAGGAAGTTAAATATTTAAATTAATTTTGATGTTATATCACTGTGTAGTTTAATATAGTCAAGGCAACAAAAACAATTAGTCACGGGGGTTTCAGCAAAAGGTTCAAATTAGAATGAATAACACAAAATATTTCTACATTTCAAGGTAAATAATAAATATTCCGAACATTTGGTACTTTGGTACAGTTTTATCAACTGATTCAAAAATTAGAATAAATATCACCAATCATTTCTACTCTTCAAGACAAAAACAATGAATGGTCACTTTATGGGGTTTTATCAACTGGTTCATAAGTTAGAATGAACTGAACATACCAATCATTTCTTCTCTTGAGGACAAACAAAATGGATGGTAACTTTAAATTTATAGGGTTTTATCAACTGGTTGAAAAGTTAAAATGAATGACGCCGATCATTCTACTATACCCTCAAAGCGAATTGTCTGCAGTTTATTTAACAAATAAAGAAGCATAAGCCGTGTATTAGACTGTGATAAAACACGCCGGGCATTTGAGAACACGAGGGAAATATAGAAAACACGAGCCGCAGGCAAGTGTTTTCTACATTTCTCGAGTGTTCTCAAATGTCCGGAGTTAAATACACTCAAGTTGTTTGACAAATATAAAGGGTGTAAAACAGTATGTAATGAACAAAAGGTAAGGCTGATGATACCGTAGAACGGTGAAAGCTAAGATCTTAGATTTTAAGCTCGTATTGAGTTGTTAAGTGTTTTAAAAAGTTTGACCATCTTACAACATTTGCAGCAATTATATTTACTCGTTTTAGGGCAGCACATTTGCGCCATTGTATTTTTGTAACATTTTATTTTGTCCACTGACTGATAAATTAATAAATAAATAAATAAATAAATACTTTATTTAATGTCAATAGCAAAGGAAGTGGTTGCCTATTCTTCCTAGCCAGAGGCTAGTGTTTAATCGCTTGATGGCTCAGGTCTTGGCGTGAAAGTCTAATTTGCAGAGGGAGGAAAGCCGGAGAACCTGGAGAAAACCCCTCAGAGTCAGATTGAGATCGACAAATCTCAGCCCACATGCAGAGCCTAGGACTCGATCCTGGGTCGTAGAGGTGGGAGGTGCGGCTGATGACTGCTCCGCCAAGCTAATTCCCCTAGCCTATGTGACCTAATGCCTGAGCTCCTGTTCCATTGCATCTTGTAGCAAATGTTGTAAATAAATTTAAAAAAAGGAAATAAAATTGTGCTGACTTCATTTTCGGGATATTCAGTTTGCAGGGGCGCAGAGGCAGTGGGATGACATCGCTGTGGTTTATACAGAAATGAAAAGTGCAGGTGTTACAATAGAACAAGATGTTATCATGTACATTTGCGCTGCCTTTACCAGCAATGGTGCTAAAAATTCGAGTGTTATATTTACCCAGTTTTTGTCCAAACTTCAAGATTGTCTTCAACAAATTCAGCCATCTGCAGGAGTTACCACGCCAAGATCTGCATTTGATGAAAATGATAAGTATTTGGTTGGCGAAATTGGGATTTGTCTTGTAAATCAGTGTCATTCCGCTCAAGATTTCAGGGAAGGCTACAGAGTATTGCATAAACTACATGAGTATCAGATTTTATATTTGCATCCAAACAAGGGTTTTGGCTCGGTTTCCCAGCTATCACCACCAGGTGTTGCTATACTGGCTGCAGATACATGCTTAAAGGCTGCTCCGCCCCAGCATGAAGGTGCTATGATAGTCCTAGAACACGCAAGTTTTATCAACCCCGAAGGAAATGCGTTGACAGCTGAAGAAATTAATCAACGTGGACACATCTTTCAGGTTTTGATCACACATTTCTTAAGTGAAAACAATTATCCTCGTGCGCAGCTACTGCTGCAAATGTGGGGTGTCAGAGATGCATATGAAACTGACCAGCGATCATCTCTTTACAATGATCTGCTGAGTTGTTTAGTTGCTGACGGATTGTTAGATTTTGCTAAGGATGTGTTCGAAGAAATGAAAGCCAGCTTTGTTTCTCCAAACATTAAAGTAGTAAGAGCACTTGTGAATGGATTTGCAGCAACTGGTAAAACATCTCAAGCTAAAGCCATGTTTCTCAGTGAGTGTGATCTAAATGTCTACTCCGACAACCCATGGGCTATTATGATTCCCACGAGCCTGACCAAATTTGAAACGCAATTTCTAATTGAAAATCACTTGAATGAGTTACACGAAAAAATAATTACAGGTTGTGAGGAAAACTGGTACAATGACAACGTATGTAATCCTTTGAAGGTCATCCTTACATTTGAAACTTCAACTGATTCATTTTCTGGAAACCTTGCTCAGAGGAGGATGGCGGATGAGATGCGAGTCATGATTCAAAACATTCTTCTAAGATTTAATCCACCAATCGTTTGTGAAACCAAGAGTGAAAGATTTGAGGTAATATAATTCGGTTCCTTTCCAATAATAGGTTGTTGAATACTCTTTGTACAAAGCTCATTCCAAGCGATTTTTGTTTTTGTTCTTCAAAGTTTTGATTTCCTGCATACAGCTTACAACACTTCTATTACAAAAAAATATTTAAATTGGTAGAACATTCTTAAAACCATGGTTTTTTTGCTGCTTAAGGTAGCTAAAAAGGCCAAACAGGCGTTTCGAGAGACTGGTGACGATATCGCCTCTAATGACGTAGCCAGTGGTTCCAACTAGACGTGACAGGGTTTGTTTCTTCTTGTGTGCTTTGTTAAAAAGTGAGAAATATCTGACAGCAAAACAATTTATCCTTTACCGAGTCCCATTTGCTTTCAAGCTCTCTTTGCTTTCTCCGCCAAGACATTTGAAACCTCAGAGCCACGGGCTACGTCATTTCCGTTAAAATGTGATCGTTGACCGAGCTCAGTATTGAGACTTATTGAAGTGCCGTTCTCAAGATTATTAATAAGCATAATAATACAAAAGAAGTGTTTGCACTTGTTTAGAACTGGATATTTCGGGTATTCAGAACTTAAACTAACAACTGAGCCAAATTTGTTTTTTACATCATTTACTCTTTAAGTTGTGGCGTTTCTTGCATGCAGCTCCAGTCATTACTTGTTCATTGCTACTAAATGGATACTAGCACTAAAACCATAACACGTCACTTTCAATGATGACGATACGCGGGAAGTTCAGTCTTTGATTATTCCAATTAGCCTTTACTATTCTGTAAGTAAGATTATGGTATGTAATATTTTACGATCATAAAACATGGTATATTAGCCCTTAAAGTCTCCGGAAACCCCTAAAAAAATTAAAATCTAAGCCTAAAAAAATTCTAACAATTTTTTTTTCTTGTTTTTAAAGATGTCTTTCTTGGATCTTTTACAACACTGTTGTTTGCGAAACACTAATTTGCAGTCCCCCTTTGTTCTTCATAACACTTCAATAAGATATGAATGTTTATGTTCCATAACTTGGTGATAAGACAAGAACAGGAGTAGCCATTAAGTTATACGGGCGGCCGATTTCTTGTAACATTTCTATTTTGTTAAGAAAAATTTGGATCCCCCCAAAAAATAAAAGTAAAAATTTCCCAGAAGACTCAAATTATGAATTTTTAGGCACTCTCAAAGAGGCAAATCACGCTGATGGGTTTGTTATCGTGTTCATTTGAGATGTTAATCACATTTTGTTGTAATAAATTGCCGCCGCAAACTTTACCCCAATCACTTCTTTCTTCCTTTTCATTTATTCCTTTAAGATACCTCGGGCAATTCTGTATGACAAGCTTATTTACTTTAAATTTTTGTTTACTGTGTAAAATTTAAAATGTCATTGATTAAACTTTATTTGTTCCTTTTTATGTAAATTGAGGTCACATGATAATTGTGAGTATTTGTGCAACAAGAAAACGTACTTTAATTTGCTGGTGTTTTTTCATTTACGTTGCAGGAAATTGTCTTGCCACGTGATGGTTTGAGGCGTTGGTTCCTCGCAAACCCTATTACAGGGCGGCACAGACCGCTGACCAGTGGTAATAATAATGGCAATTCTAATGAGAGTGATCTACGGCATTTGATATCCCACCCATATCTTCAACCAGGCATGGTCAATACTTTAGCTGAAGCTCAGGAAGATTATGAGGTTGAAAATGAGGGGGATAAAGGTCGCATTGTAAGAATAGTTAGCGGAGGTTCTTCTTCATCATCCTCAAATAATCATCAACAGCAGGGGAGCTCTTTTGCAGTTGATGCAAACCAGGAGAGAGTTCGAAATGAAAAGAAGGATTTTCGCAGCCGAGTTGCACATACCATTTGTGGACGGCTGACCAGATACCTCACCGCAAAGATAATCACAAGGGTATGTTAATGCTTAGCCAAGAGTATCAGAATGATTGAGAACCTTGAGCTTAAATTTTAGTGGGGTTCCTTCTTGTTGGCAGTAAAGGTTTATGGCTTCTCAGTGGTGTATAAGCACACTTCTCCTTTTAGACTAAGTTTTATTTCTGTATTGGGTTATTTGTGTACATGTTCTTCCTCATGTTGGAAGATTGGAAGTCATGACTTTATTTCTAATCTATTGCCTTGTGACATTCACCTGCAGATGCATCCTAAACTTATTCCTCTTTCCATCTTTTCGGTTGGCTTCTATCATCCTAGCTTCTCTTCCAAAGTTACTTTCATACTTTTTTACCTACTTGTTGATTTATTTTGTTTGATTTTGTTATCCATAAACCACAGCGTTCCTTCAGTTTGGATAAACGCCTGTGTGCAACTGTTTTGGTGTTTGTTTCTGGTTGCTCTTCACGTGTTCTCTGCATAGCCTTGGTGCCCATTTTAATGACTTCAAGTTAGCTACTAATACACATGTGCTATCTATTGTTGTGGTTGTCATTTAAACCACAACTCAAAAAGCATTGTGTTTTCATCTTATCGTAACTAGCTTGATTAGATTTGGAACTCAGTTACCTCCGGTTAAGATTGATTCAAATTTGTTTTGCTGAAAATCTCTCGTCTGATTTTCTTTGATGATGTTTTTTCTTTGCGGTTTTTGTTTTGGAGAGGCTTATATTTTCGAGATTAGCAAGGGAAGTTTAAAAAATGCTTGAAATAATATTGACATAAAGAAAGTTGAATGAAATATTGGAACTTGCTTTGAGGTATTTTTTTCTACACTGTTTTATTCTTACACTAGTATTCCACTGGTAGCCTTCTTAAAACGCTTAAAAGGTTATTCCTAATACTAAAACCACCACGTTAAACTTCAACTTTTCTCAAGTGGTGTTTCTTCTCTAATAGCAACACAATTATGGTAATTGACATTTTTGACATAAAGTTTGAAATATTAGAGATTTATTTTTAATAACTGAATTTTTTTTTCATTCGAGTAAAAAAAAAATGGAAACCATATTTAGTCTCACCTTTTGAAATGTTTTATGGTTTATGTTTTATTTCTCTTAAATTTCTGTACTTCTCTATGTTGTCAATTTAGCAGAAACGTGTTTCATAATTTGTTGCGAGCAAACATCCCTGTCTCTTCACAAGCTTTGTCCTGTCCTATCATTTATTAAGTTTGAAAAGTTCACCTGTTTAAGCAGGTTACCGATGGATTTGTTAATTATTTCTTCTCTAGCATACTGAAAGTAAAAAAGGATTTTAGGATGTAAAGACGCTGCTGCATACATTGTCTTTTTTCTTTAAACAATAAAAAAGCTCTGTTTTAGAGAATTTCTTTTAGTTTTGCTGAAATACCTCTACTGACGGCTTTATTAGAAGCCATTGCCGACAACCTTTAACATTAATTTTTATGTGGTGTGATCTTTTTACCAACGAGGTAATTTGTTATGAGCCACTGTCGGTTGTCTTTAAAATTAACGCTTATGTGGTGTGAAATGTTTACCAATGAAGTAATATATTTCAGAAAATCTGTCATTGTTTCCTTGTATGAGGAATTTAGAAATTGTGAAGAAGTTTTATTTTGGATGTGTAAGTGAATCTTGTCTGAGTTATTCTGTGGAAAACCCCAACGAATGTGATCTATTCCCTTAGGAGGAGTTCAAGAAACATGCGCGCAACCTTACGCAGAGGTTCGTTGACACCATTCACATGGAAGATATTCCAAGACTTCTTGCTGAGTATGAATCAACTACAAGACTGCAAGTTGTGCAGTTTGTTGATTACTCTTTTCACCCAGACACTGGCACGTTAGTTTAATTAGTTTTTAAAACACTGGTACAGTATATTTTGAATATTCCCTCCTTGTTCTTTATATTGGGAGACATATTTGTCGATGCTTTTTTTTGCGATGGGGATCAACCAGAAACTGATTGCAGTAATTGCATGTAAAAACTTGTCAGTTAATTTTTAATTGATTTGTTAATGTTTATAGGAAAGTTTCCGCAACAAACGTTGCATGTATTCCATTTTGAACAAAGGATCAATCCTTAACTGTAGTTGGAAATTACGTATTATATTTTCCGTGAAAAGAATAAAGTTTCTTTAGATGGAAGAAAGTTTTTGAATTTCTTGCCTTTTATATCAAATTTTCAATTCGAGACGTTGGAAGTGAAGAACTATTTGTCTTAACTTTAATTCAAGGTAATACTATTTGATAACATAATCAGCGTGTATGTTAGCTGTATCATAAGAGGTAGATGATGTGCTAGAAAGTAATTTGGGCGCAGGTAAATCGCGTCTGCAAACATGAACAAAAACTAGAAATAACATACAGAACAAGGGCTTAAAAATGGCTTGATTAACGTGTTGGAAAAATAGAAACAGCTATTAGTAAGTTAATTGTACAAAAATAATTGTATCATCAAAGAAGTAGTAGTCCTCAGTAAAAAATTGCAATCGGATGAAGGAATTGAAAAGTTGGGGGACACAACAAAGTGTTATCAATGTCAGGGAAAAGTCTGAATTTTGTATTTGTTTAGGGAAACTTGGAATTCTGCTCCAAGTTAGGGCAAAGTAAAGGAAATTTATATCATTTTGAATACTTAAAGGTTTTCTTTACATTTATTTAACATTTAAACAATATAAACTGAAAAATATGTGAAGTATGTTATGTTCGCTGTACAAATTGCCATGTTTAAGGTCGGTGAAATTTGCTCTAGATTTCGGAAAAGTCAAGAAAGACTCGGGAAATGGTCAGGGAGTTTTTTTCATTCTGATGTGTGGCAACCCTGCAACAGGCATAAAAAACTAGGAAATTGTATAGAGCACTAGAATCAACATTTATATTGTTCAATCCAGATGTTGTCTCTGTGACTGTCAGCTCATGACAATAATTTCATTTGTTATATACCAACTATCAAAGTCCATTTTTCTCGTATCCTTATTGGACGAGAGGACATCATGTGCAGTTGAACAAGTTTTGCTGTTTTCAGGCAATTATATTATAACAATCAAAACTGTATTTTATTTCCCTTTGTGCTTTACTACACCATTTTTGTGTGTGTATTTGTATCTTAAGGTTGACTTCATTTCTTTAAAACTTCTTGTGAAAGTTTATACATAAATGCCACATAAATATTCGTTCCCCCATTATTCGTACTTCCTGCAACATTATCTCGATGTCAGCTTTTTTCTTCTCTCGTGCATAGAAGCGTGAAGTTACTCTTCATATGTGTCCCTCCTTCCCTTTTTTTATGTGTAAATCTGGACATTCTAAATTTCTTTAAAACTCCTGTGAAAGTTTAGATACAGATGACATATCAATATTTGTTACCCATTTATTTGTACTTCGTGCAACATCTCGGTGTCAGCTTTTTTCTTCTCTCGTACGTAGAACCGTGAAGTTACTCTTACATATATATGTTCCTCCTTCCTTTTTGATTTTTTTTTTTTGTAAAATGGTTATCTAGTCACATATGTATAGGGTGCTGAAAGAAGTTACCATAACCCATCTGTTCAGCCTGATTTTGTATCAAAATGCCAGTTCCTATCCTAATGGTGCTCCAAATACCAGGTAATTCATAATGGTATTGTAATATGGAAACTGATAAACAATGAACCTAATGATGCTTATTCCACATGTACTTTTGTCTGTATCCTCATACTGCTGGTAAGAACTTCTTAATTCTCATAGGCATACTCAAACAGCTTCGCTTATGTACTACATCCTCTTGTGATCCACTGCCCTCACCATCACTCCAACTAAAATCATCGTGTTGACTTAAATAAATGTTCAAATGCAGCTCATTTGAGTCACTTTCTTTATCTCCGTGACATTCGTTAGACTTGTTGGCCCTGAACTTCAAAACACTGACTGAAAATCGAGGAAAAAGTGTGGTCTCTGTTTCTTACAAAGTCAAAGGCAGTGTCTATGCCCTGACCATGGTGTTGTTTTGTCGGACACTGCTCTGCCTTGCTCACTTGACGTATCTCTTGGCCCATAGCCTCATGTCTAACTTATCATTCCTTGATAACCTTTTACCTACTGGTTAGGGAATTTCAACACAGACCAACTCACCATAAACAGACGTTTGCACGGTTTAGAATGAGTTTGGATATGTGTAATAAGCAGACCAAGATGTTGCTATCTTAACTGCTTGTTCAACCGATTGTCAAATATTTGTGCATATTTGTTGAGAGTAAGTATTTCCTTGTTAATATGATTGCTTCATTTTGCTTCTAACCATTCAGAGTCAAACTTACCTTTAAACCAGGATTCAGTGCTGTTCTGTATTCAACAGTTCTAATAACTTCACATACGTATTTGAATTACCCTCTTAAGTTATCAGTGGTTTTTCTCATCAAAGATTGTAACTCTCTTGCTTTTCTTGAACAAGACTTCAGATATGCAGGGACCATATCCACTATGATAATTACTTACCGTGTTTCTCAGACTAGTTTGATCAAAACTTGTAGCTTTTACAAGTAATTTTACAAAACCCTGCCCATTAGTTTGATCGCTGCAAAACCATCCTGCAACAAAAATATTACCATGGAATTCAGTACATTTCCCAACTGGTTAAAACAATTTTGAGTATGATTGTGATCAATTATTATCATTTTTATCATGCACTGCAATCGCAGTTCCTTCCTCAGATTCAAATAGCTTCAGTATGTTCTTTACAGAATAGAATATCTTTACCAAGCCAAGCAATATTCTTTGATTATGACATTGGTAGATCATCTTCACTTATAACAATTCTTCTTACACCCTGTGATGTGACAACAACTTGAATATTATTACGATCTCCATGAGAAACAGCGAGTACATCCCCAGACAGTGCGTATAGGATACCTTGAGGTGGCCAGTTAGTTTGCTATTATCCAATTTAGGACTTTTGCCGGAAAGTAGACAATTTATATACGTGAGTCTGCTACGATTTTAGTTTTTGAACAGAATAAATCACCCTTTTCCCACGCATTTTTATAGGTGGATCCCCTACAACACCGCCAAGTTTCAGTTCTTCCCCTCTTTAACCCAAGTACATAACCTTGTGAAATGACGTACTTTGCCATGCTTTTCTTTTGGTAGATTATCTTTTCTGAATGCAAAGAAAACAAAGTTAGAATAACACTGGACTAACTCGAAATTTTGCAAAAGTTTTGAAACTTTTATCATTGATAACTATGAAAACAAAACACTTTTTTACTAATGTATATGGCGATGGGATAAATTTTTTGTAAAAAAAAAGGGTTACACTCGGAAAGTTATATGCTCAGTTGTTTTTAGATTTATGATCTACAACATTGGTTTGCTAAGTGTATTTCTTCTTGTCGGTGATGAGTTTCCTTTCTGGTAGAGACTTGAGTTAGTCTTTCATCACCCCTACGCCTGTTAACGCGTTTTAGGCTGGACGTTCCGCTTGGCTCACTGAAGGCCTTGTTAGACAATCAACTTTTACTTTGTAGAAACTCCTCGTTTCAAGACATTTTATTCATTTTAACGATGAAGAATCATTCTACAAAGCAACAACGAATTGAAATGTCAAAACACAAAATGCACATGTAGAATAAATAAAGGGTAAGCAAACTTTCAAATCCCTGTTAGCGAGTAATAAATGTATGTGTTTCCACTGTTCAGTCGCAATTTAAAACAATGTGGTCCACCATCCACTAACTTGTCAGCGGTCCTCTTGCAAGGAGTCTATACTGCTGTAGTGTCAGCGGTAAAATCTGCACAAGCTTTGCATAACAGCTGATAAAGAAATGCCCTGAAGTGCTGTGTCTCGCTGTTGTCAGATGTGTTGTCTTTCAATCCCTCGTTCACTTTAAGGCAGGTTCGTAGTCAACATTGAGAACAAATTTTGAATCTGTGTCCTTGAATACAGTACTTATATTCACAAAGCCATGTTTCTAAATAGCATTCAGTTTTACTACGATAGCTATATGCAATGAATGTTTAAGATTGTCTGAATCGCTTCTAATATGAATATGTGACCATATAAAACATTGAGGTCAACTTTTTCTGACCTGGATTAAAGGCATTACTTTTAAAAAGCAGTTACTTTGTTGCAACTCTAAAAAAGGAACTCATTTCAGCCAAATATATGGGAACCCCTCGATGCAGCAACACACTAAAAAAGACTAGAAAAGCCTGTTAAAATTTCACAATTGCTTTTTGAAAGAAGATGCAACAAAAGAAAGGGCCAGTTGAATGTTTACATTTACTCTGGCACTAATGAAGATCAAATACATTTACCTTGCTTTACTGTCTAAGCCATTAAACAGCCCTGCCCTCATTAGAATTGCCCTCTGAGTTCAGTCTTGTCTCATCAGTTCTAACATTCGTCGCACACTTTGTAGCCTATGTGTTCTTTTTATAGTTTCAGAGTTCAATGCTCTCGGCCCTTTTTACCCTCTGAGACTGAGTGAGGCATTGTGGGTACCAACTAGAATCCCAACTAATTCCTTGATGCCGTGCTTTGCCAACGCGCCAGAACTAAAATTGTAGAGTTGCAGATATGTTATCCATCTCTAACAAATCTCCTTCCATACCATTTATGCTCAGGGCATCTCTGCCTGAGGAGAGAGTTAAGACATTCATTTTAATTTTAAGTGCATCCTCGTGGACAGCGTTCTCGTAGAGTATAACTAGATAGGCAGTTATATTGTAGTCGTAAGAACCCTAAAAGCAAATTTATTTTTTAACAAATCAAGAAAGAGACTTACATGCTCATTGCAGCCAAAAATATGGAAACCCCTTGAAGCAGCAACGTCCATGCAAATAATCTATATTTGTAGAGAAAAGCTTTAAAAATTTGACTTTTACTTTTTGAAAGGAGGGGAGGGTCAATTGAATATTTACATTTACTCCAACATTGATAGAGATCAGATGCATTTTATCTCTGATGGAGAATTTGCCCCTTTTTGTGGTCTAAGTTATTTTAAAAGCCCTGCCGTCATAAGAATTGTCCTCAACGTCCAGTCTTGTCTCATTAAGTGTAACACTCATCACACTCTTTTTTGTCTGCTTGTACTTTTTAAACTTTTCAGAATTTATGCTCTCAGCCCTCCTCACTCACTCGTGATGTGTTGTTTTGCCAACGCCCCAGACCTAAGTTGAGAGTTGCAGATATGGGAGACAGCTCCAGAGCCGGATCCAGACTGAATTATGAAAAAGGAAGGGCGTCGCCCCGAGTGGAAGAATGTGACCTGTAAAGTGCCCAAAGCCCCAGCGGACTGTAAACAATAAAATGAAGTATTATGTAGTACTCAGAGATAAGTCTGCAAAAAAAGACACTCTGATGTAAATTATATGAGACTGTCGACCACATCTTTGAAAGCCCTGCATTGTCTCCAGGGGGTTGACAAGAAACATCCTCCTTGGATGTTTCGAAGCACGTATATCAATGATTTGCTCAAAATGTAGATTTATGTCTTTGTGAACATACATCAATATCAAAGCATTAAGGCGTGGTTCGTTCATAGAGCTGCGGTACACATTCTTTACATATCGCAGGGTAAAATCGGCTCTTTTTACAGTTGCACTTGTGGCTGGGATGATAACAAGGAAGCGCAGGAGTACAAGCACGTTTAGGAATACCTTTTCGACTCCATCGTTGACCATCATGTCAAGTGTATCTGCTACTATGTTTGGATTTGAATTATCAGTTGTCCAATTTCTTTTCCATAGCTTCAGTTACAGGCTGTGAAGGTCATCACCAAAACCCAATATATCTTGCTCACTCTACCCTGTCAGTCAGCCCACGTGATAGGGAAGTTTCGTTGCTTTTATTGCTGAGACATTTCTACCCTTAATCTTGTCCCCCAGTTGGTTGTTTAGGCCATTGATGAATGGTTCAAAAATGGTTGTTGTCCAGTATGTATTGCTCGAGTTGTATTGCTCGTATTTGTTTGCTGTTACGTTGGTCCTCAATGTTTGTTTTCCTGCTGTCCTAGGCATATCTATGGAACTCTTTCCAACTTCCGCAGCCATATCCATAGCTCTTCCAAACTATACCTTGAGCTCGTCTTCAGCATTTTCTCAAATTGACTGAAATTCCTCCTCTATCATAGCCACCTTTTAAGCTCGAGCGATCTCCATTTTAGTACCTTGCAGTTGCAATAACAAGGCCATGATTAAGCTACACAGGTGTCTGCACACTAAAACATGACAAAGAATTTAGCTCCAGTCAGTTGTCTTAGTAGACTACTGCCTTCATTGTCTAATTTTGGGTCCCAGATGCGATCTTTATTGGCCGAAACTTTCTCTAGAAATGGGACTATAAACTTGTACAAGCCTTTAAGATCTTCAAATGCACTGTGGTGCTCTACCCACCGGGTTTGGCATAGTGGTCTGATTTTGTTTTTCATGGTGTTGAATTCCTTTTTCTGAAACTTGCTGTTGACATCTGTTTCAAAGTGTCCCTGACGTTTCGAACATTTAACGTAATATATTCCAAGTGATTAGAGAAGACAGACTGTTGTAGGCATCTGGTACCTTAGATGCTTTTGAAAGTGCCAGAGTGAGTTCATGAGATGAACAATGAAAATATCTGGCTTTTTTATTCCCATCTTTCTTTATACATTTTGGCAGCCCCCTTCTGTTTTCCTAACATATTCCCACTCCAGTCCAACCCTTCTGATACAACCAATAAATGAGATCAGCAATTGCCTCAGTTGCACCCCTGCTATTTTCACACTTCACATACTATACGTCTCTCTGTGGGTCTGTTGTGTTTGAATTGCGCATTACAATACCCACTCGTTGCCAATTTGTGCCTTCATTCACTTGATTCATAGTACGAACCGTTGTCCTTTTGATTGACCTTTTACAGTTTTGCCCTGAATGAAGTCCCTGACGCAGTGCAAAGCTTCATTCTATGTTGTTTTTAAAATGTTAGTGGCATTTTTTGAGAGGTTTCTTGTAGTCAGGCGGTTATGTGCTGAAATTGTGCACCTTTGTTAAAATCATGAAATTTAACACGAAGTGGCAGCTTTATGTAGTAAATGAATTTAGATATGGAGCTAACAAAAAAAAATCTTTTTTTTGCCTAGTTAGCTGGTATTTTAAAATGGCCGCCATTTTGTACCGGAAGTAGAATTTACGTTTGATTATATTGATATTTAATGTTCTTTTCATGGTCACACAAGCCTTTATTCTATGGTGTTGAATGCTTTTAATCTTTGAAAGCAATTTTAGTGTTTCAAGATTAAAAATTTTAATAATTTAGTAAACATAAGAAGAATTTCAAAGTGGCCGCCATTTTGAACCGAAGTTAAGGTTACTAATCTGCAAATGCTGTTTATGGAAACTTCTTTGACCTTCTATAACACACGAACTTAGTGCAATTTACATAATCAATCACTTGACTTCACTGATTCCACCTAGCAAATGAAACACGATCATTCATTTTGTTCTTGGAAATATGTTCCACAGGTAAAATAATTATGATCATCTACACAATCATTCTGCTCATAAAAACTTAAAAGAAGAACTCTCATCATGGTCCGTTATACAGTATTGACTCTTGCTATCGGTTGTTGCATCCGTCAATGCAACTGCAAAGGGCAGTACACTTCAACGCCGCTCTAGTACAAGAGCAATATTCTGTACATCAGAGTAGTTTCCTGGTAGCGTGCTCCAAAAAGGCTGCCATACTCCCTGCTTGATAATCCAGCCTCAGTCACCTGGTGAAGGTAAATGTGGACTTGGTGTGAGTGCTTGGCGAGATTGCATCATGCGCTTTACCATTCTGTATGAAAAGTTGCTTCCTGGCTTCATTAGCAGTTGTCTTGTTTCTTGTTCTGTCGTACAAGTGTATGACAGATGTGCCATGCATGCTTCATTGGTTGCAAGAGTAGTTATTGTCGCCAACTGCAAGAAAGTACCTGTTACGTCTGCTTTACTTCTCCAAACCGTGAAAGCAGTCTTCTTGCCTCTTCCAGCCAAGCAAGAAAAAGCATCGTATCCTGTAAATGCATGGAATACTAGAAGAGAATCGGACATCTCCTGTCCTTAGCAGTTTGAAATCTCATGTGCGTCAATGTAATGCAGATGAGAACCAGTGCGCATTGCAAACCAGACTTCCCTATTATATACTTCTTGCTCCTTTAGCATTCCGGTGAGTACTATCGCTAGGACTAGGACGTCGGTGTCAACAGTACATAGGACAGCTTTTGGTGACCTTCCTGGACTGCATGTGCAGCATGCAAAATCATAGCGTATCTGCTTCTTCGTGCGTACATGGAACTAAATTTGTGGTGGTGTTGCAATTATGATTACATAAGATTTCCTGGCCATTAGTTGTGATGACTTGTTTTTCTCAGTTCAAGGACACTACTCACTGAGCCAGAAACTGGAAACGTTCTCTCTCGTTTTCTCCATTCCATAGGAATTGCTGTCAGTTTTGTGATATTTGATTGGCTGCATGCACGCGCCTCATGGCATCCTGCCCTCTTTTACCTCTACTCGTGGCCTTTAAGCCATTTGTAATATATTCATCCCATACTACAATGCGTTTAGCATGAGAGAGCTGAGATTGAATGCAAAGTAGGAAAGACT
Organism: Zoanthus sociatus; assembly: GCA_025331085.2. Classification (NCBI taxonomy): domain Eukaryota; kingdom Metazoa; phylum Cnidaria; class Anthozoa; order Zoantharia; family Zoanthidae; genus Zoanthus; species Zoanthus sociatus. The sequence continues at coordinate 3,090 of JAOBAY020071209.1, read as the reverse complement.
GTGTTGAATATTTTGCAAATGTTTTCGTTTTTTCTGGCTTCATCATGTTTACTATACTGATCAATCGATGATGATGGCATCAACTGCCTCGGGAATCTTTGCTTGTGGTGTTGTGAAAGATTGTAGACATTCAGGTAACTCTGACTTTTTTAGAGGAAGACTTTACTTGCAATCTTGAGATAGCGAAGGTGGACGACTTGGGTTTTCATGCTGGAAAAACTCATCCAGATTTCCCCCTCTGGTTTTACAAGATAAAGCAAGTAACTGTTCCTAGCAGATGACAACTGCTGTTTACTCTTTGATGCCACCTTTTACGTAGGATCATTTAACACACAAAGATTGTTTCTCGTTATTGGATCATACAATGACTTATACAGGAGCAAATACGGTAAACAATTTTAGTTTAAAAATATCTGCCAAAGTAACTAAAGAAGAGGTACTTACAGCTGCAAAAGTGAAGCTGACAGCCACAATAAAATGGCTGCTAATGGGTAAGGCCTTGGACTATCCTGACTACTTGAACCAGTCTCTCTCGGTCAATTTTACTTGCGTTGCTTTGTGGTGCTCACTTATTAAATTGAAAAAAATTTAATTTATTTAAAAAAAAAACAATTATGAATGCAGTAACTTTTCAATATAAAACCACAGCATTAAGACATACACATCACCACATAAACATTGTACACTTGCGATTTGCTGTGCACATTTTGTGAAGGAAGATGGCAAATGGATACCCAGGTGCCAGTGTCAATAACATTATACTTAACTGTTAAAATCTTAGCCAAAAATAGTTAACAAGATATTACAAGTATTAAATGAATTGACCATGACTAAAAAACCTGAATTAGTTCCATGGCACAGTTACAAAACGATGACTGATATTTTACATGTTTGCTTGGTAGTTCCTGTTACCATCACCTCACAAACTGAAATGTAATAAAATAGCTGTTTTCAATGTCAGATTTAATATACTGCTTCCCAATGGTTTTGTATTCGGTAATTGGATTTCTTTGCCCCATCCAATACTTTGTTCCTGAAGTTACATAAGCAAACTCTCCAGCTGGATTTAAAATTCTTTCGTCCCACTTCATTTCAAGAAAGGGATCGAGCATCCTATTTGAATTTACTTGGTAAACCATTTTTCCCCTTTGGATAGTGCCAGGCAAAACACTTCCAAGACCTTCCATAAAAACGTTCGGGTCAACATTGAGGTCTATGCTGATTTCAGGGTCCTCTCGCCACCCAGACCAAAGCTTTTTCTTTATTTAACAAAAAAGTTGACCGTGAAGTGTTTCTATTCTATCCACGAGGGAATATTCCGATGGAATAAACAGCCTTTCTTTACGAACAAACGAGAAATATTCAGATCCTTCGTCTTCCCCGAAAGGTCTCCACTCATCAAAGCGCGAGCTGTACCCAGCGTAGTGGATTTTCAACCTTTTTGTTGTCTTTATCAACCTCCGTGACTTGAATATCGTAGAGCTTTGTATCTTTTCTCTTCGGATTAACCTTTTTAACGGGGATGTATGCTGAAAATTCAGTGCAAAAGCGCTGTGGTTCTTTTATTTTCTCTTTGGCCTGTCCGCCATTTTGAAAATCCGCTGCGTTGAGCTTGCGCATTACGTGAGGTTAGCGGCCACACCCTCCTGAAATCGGAAAAAACAAGTTTTCGTCGCAAAGGGGAAAGAGTTTGATATGGTGTGACAAACATTAATGAGCTGTATCTGTTGCTTCTGAAAATTAAAACAATTTTCTCTTCTCGGCTACAAGTATTGGTTTGTAATGTCAGTTTGTGAAAAACAGTAGCATTTGCAATATTCATATTTTTTGAAAATAAAATTGGAAAACAATTCTCAGGAGAAATTGCATTTAAAAGAAACAGAAAATAAATATCCCAGCAAAAATATTTGTCCCATCAAAAAGCAAGCTCCAATAGGTACCTGATCCTACGTAAAAGTAAGGGTCCTCAGTTACATGAAATAGACTCACTAAAAGGAAAGCATACCATGGAGCAGGGTAATATAGATAGGGATGAATAAAAGGGGTTGGGAGTTGTTGGTGTTTACTGAAAATTCCTTCATTTCAAATATCTGACAGCATTTGAGACAGCAGAAACGAAGTTATTTTTTTACAAGAAAGTATAAACAAGATCTTGAAATATTAAATTTAAAAAATCTAGGAGTTTCCAAGAGGTTTTGGGATAGTGAAACCTTATTCCGTTATAGCTTGAAATGTGCAGAAATGGAAAAATCAGTAACTTGCTCTTAGGCCTTTATTTGTTGAATGTTAGTTTCCCATCCGGGACTTACTCTAAAGTTGACGCGGGCGGGCGGCCATTACCATTGTGCCATTATGGGACGGGCTTCTCCTTTTGCACAAAATTTCACTTGGACAAGTACGCATTTGATATAATGCGTACCGGAAAATACAGGAAGCATTGTATTTGTGTTTTTCAGCTGTATTGATCTTTCTCAGTCTTTCCACGGGATTTTGATGTGCAAGTTTGCTGCACGACGTCAACATAACGAAGTGCGAGTTTAACTCGCGCCCCTCTGAATACAATGTAGTATACGCAATCGAAGATCGATAAGCGTGTACTTCTCCCGAGAGACGTATCCAGTCCGACAATTTATTCATGCTGTTTTTCCCCAAAAATCAACTGGAATATCAACAAAATATTAAACACAACAGATGACAACGAAATATAAACTATTTATTTAATATTTCTCTGTAATACGTTTCTGTTAATATTGCTCTGTAATAAATTTCTCTTTATAGTTCTTTGTTAATAAATTTTTCTCACTATTTCTGTGGAAAGAATCTTTATAGTTCTTTGTCATAAATCTCTCTTAAGGCTAGTTTCCACTCAGGAAAATTCTCCTCAAGATCGGAACAGATTGGAAGATTTCCTAGGTGTTAACGCCATTAGTTCAGGTTGAGAGACCCAGAGACAAAGGAAACATTCATATCCGTTACGATCTTGAGGAGAATTTTCTTGAGTGGAAACTAGCTTTTAAAGGTCAAATAAACCCAAATTTAGATTTTCTCTTTTTTGAGTCCAATATGTTTAGTAAGTATGAAACAAACATA
>JAOBAY020071199.1:0-11720 GCA_025331085.2 Zoanthus sociatus | reverse complement strand
TAATTTATTTGTGTCATATTTTAGATAAGAAACTCTCCATAATACCTCCAATGAACTTAACAGTGAGATTAAAAATAAATGATCATTCAACGTAAGTATATAAAAAAATAAAGATTTATAATCAATAACGTTATTATACTACTGCTTTTACTACTATTACTAATAATAATGATTTAATAGTATAAAAATAATAATAGAAGATATAACAAATACATTTTAGTATTAAGTTATCATAATCTTTTATATTTCAGCTCCTAATTTTTCTTCTTCTTATCATAAACTAGCACAATAATAGCCAAGAACAAAGAAAAACAAATGACAGATAAGAACCTTCAGATACTCAATGAATCTTCTCATGAAACCAACAAAATGTTCAGCCTGTCGTATGTTACCAGGTACCGCTTCTGGAAAAAAAGGCAATGAAAATAAAACTTGAAATGGAATAATGCAACACAATCTGTAAATGCTGACTACGAGGGAGAAAAGAGAACCAGTAACTGACAATTTAGTAAACTCGGACTGTAAAGTTTTTGAGAGACAATCGCAGTGCCATGAGTTTGCCGAAGCTGATTAAAATTGGCTCTACGAACTGGTTGCTAAATTTTGTATATTCCGCTTGTTAAGTTTTATAAGTTTATAGTCTTTCTATGAAGTTCAGTTCCTTAGGGCCAAGACCTAAATTAGCCCCAGTAATTTAAAAAAAAACAATTTAATTAAAAGTTAAATAAAACGAATGATGAAAGAATAAGTGACTGTGAATGAATAGCTGCTTTATTGGCATGAGGTTTTACAAATTATTGCCAAACTACCATGGTTTCCACAATAACATAACTCTGAACTAGAACATCAACACAACACACACACAAAAGTAAATTAGATGAGAAAAGAAGCCTGAGAAAGGTACAAAAGAGTGACTGCAGTGTTTACCCAACGAATATTAAGTCAACTTTGCTGGGAACAGGTCAATTAAATAAGAGGACTATTGCCACAGAAAAGCTATGAAACAAAGTGAAGGAATTTGTATCGCAGTAATAAACAATGATGCTGCTCGATTACGAAATCAATATTATAAAGTTTCGAAATATGGGATAAAAAATATTTTATAACCTGAAAAAGATTTCTCATTAGGGCGCTTAAGAACCAGAATATTTCTTCACAACGGAGGTCAATTTTCCGAGAGTAGACTGGATCGAGAACGGCGTTTTTGGCGCCATTTATCAACTTAAGCAGCGCGCGAGCTACCACCACGGACGTACGCAGGGTAAAAAGGCGCGAAAACTAACTTTGATTAACTCAATCGTAAACAAAATGATTGCAAAATTGGTTACACGTACGGCAAGAACCTGGAGCAAAAAAAATCAGTGCTAAAGTAATTGTAAGTAATAATTATTTACTTAAAAAGACTTATTGACAATTTGTTTGGTGCTTGAAGCCATAATTTTGATGAAAAAACTTCGCAGTTCTGACAGACCAACACGGACGCAAAAAGCGGCCTGTAGGCCTCCGTGAAGATTACTACGACCGCATGACGTGTTCAGGTACGCGACATCTGCTGACAATTTAGTTCCGGTTGGCCTCCGTAACAGCAAGAACGCAAGGTACTTAAGATCTCTATTAACAAGGGTACAGGACGTGGTATGAAATCCTTGATTGTAATGTTTAACAGACCTAAAAAAACGATTAACAAAACAAATGAAGTAAACATATTTTTGCAGCATCTGATGATTATTTAAAACAACTGTGAGAAGAATACGATTTAAACAAAATTACATGTTTCAAAAGACAGCAGATATACGGTGTAAAGTATCACAAAAGTATTTTTCACTTACCTTCAAGAATCTCATCTGGTAAAACTACAGGAAAGAGAAAATGCAAAAAACCAGGGTTTGCAAAATATTCATTGTTTGAATCTCCAAATCTTCTCAAAACGTTTCAAATCTCTTCATTTGCATTTTCTATATCTTTTATTAAAAAATATTTTATTTAGAGCGATAAAAATGCATTTCCATTCATGTTCGTATTAAAGCTGTCCTACTCTCTGACTAATCTCGTGCTTACCATTAACAAATGCGTGGTGAAAGACACGATATTCGTTGTAAACACTAGTTTAATTGTCTGTCACGTTTTGTATCATTACTATACTATACTTTCGCAGAGTAGAAACTTTAGTATCGTCATCCACAATCATCATTATCACTAACACCATTATTCACCATCATCCATCACCAATATGCACCGCCAAGTGCCATCAATATACTAATCATTCACCATCATTATTTACTATCATCTATCACCATCACTATTGTAATCCACTAATACCATCATCCATCATCACCAACATCATTATCATCCGCCACTGTTTAAGCCATCATCACCAGCCATCATTATCACCTTCCACCAGCATTATCTATCATAACCACCATCATTTATCACTATTAGCTTCCATCATCACTATAATCATGACTAACCAGATGTCATTTATGTTATTGTCCACCATCACAACAATCAATCACCACCATCATTTATAATTATCATTCATCCCCACCTTCTTCGAATTATTTCCATCATTACTTTCATTATCATCATCATCATCACCATCATCATTACCATCATCATCACCATCATCATCACCATCATTATCACCATCATCATTACCATCACCATCATCATCACCATCATTATCACCATCATCATTACCATCATCATCACCATCACCATCATCATTACCATCACCATCATCATCACCATCATCATCACCATCATCATTACCATCATCATCACCATCGACACCATCATCATCATTATCACCATCATCATCATCATCACCAACCATCACCACTGTCATTATCATCCTCCCCCACGATCACTATCGTCATTTAACCATAATATCCACCACTGCCTTGATCACCATTAACATCATTATCCACCCTCATCGCCGCTGCCCTACTCAATGTCATCCCCCGTTTCGCTCCAAGTTTTAGCCAAGGAGCACTTGACTTTTTAACCAATGCATCTCCAGAATTGTGAGCAGGTTTGATGAAAAGAATTCTGCTTCTTTTCCCAATAAACGAAAGTAAGAAATCTCTAATCATTTTCTGACATACTGTACTAAAACTACTTTGTCGCTTAAAAATCAATAAACGTATTCAAACGAAGGATTACCAAATGATATATTGAGATCAAATCATCTACAATAGTTTAGTCCTCCATACATGGCAAGTAAAAACTTTTTTATCTATTTTGAGAAGAGAAACTTAAACTCGTTTATGGATGCTACAATCTTAAAAATTCATTTAGTCTTGTTATCTCAATAACAAAGCAGAGCATCCACATCGTCAACAAAATTGTCCACAATATCACTAAAGCAATGAATTAGGCTCGTTCAAAGCAACGTTAACTCAATGCAAACAAATCAAAACACGCAGTACTGAACAGGAATATGTTAAAAACCACCAAGTACCTGGATTGGAAAGTACAACATCGGTTTCTCTTGCAGCGCCTGCATCCCTTAATCCTAAAAATATTGGTTAAGAAACAAATCAATAATGCTTTGACGTTGTAAATTAAGTGTTCGTTCAAAGACTCAAGATCTCAAAGTCTATTTGAGGGTAACAAAGTATTTAAATTAGTTAGTGCCGACTGAACACTGAACAATACGCGATCTAATTAATCTCCCGAGATATTCTGTCCAAAACATCTAATTTAGCGGCATAGTGAAACACGATAGCTCCTTGTAAAACGCGAAATTTATACAGATTATATATTATTATTATTATTATTATTATTATTATTATTATTATTATTATTATTATTATGGTGCTCATCAAAATAGTTCAAAAAAGAGATGTTTAAATTATGTACTGTATTCATAATACGATTATAAAGAATATGCTTTGCAACAGAAAATACGAATTCAGAATTCAGTGGGTCTAAACCCACTCAACACAGTGGAAATGGATTTAGTAGTGCAGACCTTTAAATCTTTTAAGGATTCTCTCTCGGAGTTGCTTTAGGCTACAGACATTGCTGCTAAAGTCACTTCACAACGACATAAAATCTTACCTTGAACAAGCTTGTTGTACTCCTCTCGTAACTGTTGCGCGTCAGATTCTTTTATTCTTAAATGTGAAAATAGTAGAAACATTTCAAGGGAGTGGCCTTGTGCACGTGAATGCAACAATATCAAATGAGGGGCCTTGTGCACGTTAATATTAAACGACGTCAAAGGAATGGCCTTGTGCACGTAAATACAATAATGTTAAGGCAGTGGCCTTGTGCACGTGAATGGAACAAAAACTGACCTTTTTATTGCCCTTGCCAAACCTTCAACATTTGAATGACTCCTATCGAGAGTTCGCCTTGTCATTGTGACGCTCATTGACTCTATGCACACGTTATCTGAACAAAAAAAAATTGAATATTAAATGTTGGTAGCTAGAGGATTGACCCCCTTTGAACCAATCTGTATCTACTGTAATACTCCAGTAATTGTATACGCTAGTGAGAACACCTGACGGAAAATGACACACAACAAATCGTAAATTAACTGAAAATTAGAATAGGGACGGTGGATTTTTTTTGGGGGGGAAAGCACTTTAAAAATGTTTCAAATCATTTGATATTATTTTAAACCCAGTTAGTTTTCAAAAGAATATTCTTTAAAAAAGGAAGAATAATTTAAATGTCGTACATTTCCAAGCCTGTATTGGACGTTTTAAATTAAGTGTTGTTTCAGATTCAGTAAAAGTGCAATATTTGTGAGAAGTGGCTGTAATGATAAATATAAAATATAAATAGCACAAACTAATTCTCGGTACTGTAGTTATTAGCAGGTTTGTGCTATCACTATTTGAGATTTCTTCAGATGTCCTTACGTATACGCTATCATGTCAATGTCTGATAAAGAAATATAAAACAAATGTATACGCACTAATCAATGATCACCAAAAATACTTTATAGAAAAACGAACTGAAGCAGAGTTTATCTCTCAATTATTGAAAACAGCAAAAACAAATTACAACTACAAAATAATAATACTTGTAATCATCCTTACAAATACAAAAGGCCAATAATTTGTAGTAATAATGAAGCAACTAAAGAATTACTGGGGATCCACTCACTTATCAAAATTATTGGGGGACCAGTGCCCCAACCCACCTCATCCTTCCCTAGTTCCGCCGGCCCAGTAGAAAAACAATTAAGAATGTTCTTTGATATATCTACTGTACATTGAATTAATTGGGTATGTATCAAACACTCAGTAAAACATCATGTACAAATAACGTGACAGAATCAACGCTAACATTTGCTCCTTTCAGTTGGGAATGCAACTTGATTTTCACTTTTGCTAGAAAATTTGCTCCAACATTAAAAGATAACTTTACATATATAATTTTAATTTACATCTTTTAAACTTAAAATAATTGAGGGAAAGGTGCACAGTTGGGACATTTTGTTGATAAAAAGTAATCACTGCCTTTTCCGTTTCAACTAGAAATAATAAATTTCTGTTATTACGGTATGTCGTAAGTACTCAAATGTATTCGATTAAGTTATGTTTGTAGTAGTATTTGGACTTACATTAACTTTAAAGCAAGATTTTTCTATTATTTTCTAATCTTGTACTTAGTTAGACATAAAATTTTATAAAAATAAAATATCAAAATGGTATAAAAGTGTTTAAAAGTTGAAAGTTAAAACAAACGTTTTCGACTCATAAAGTCATCTTCAGGTTAAAATGAAAATAATTAATGACTTTGCTTATACTGATTAAAAAGTAATTGCAATGGTAAAAGGTGTTGATAACTTAATTGACTATCACCAGTTTCTAATTCTAGCATGTCAATTGTTGTAGATGTGGCAGCAAAAAAAGTTGAATTGAAGCTAACCTATATTGTGTGCCTCATCAAACACAACAACTGAGGTCTTCTCAAGTTCTTTAGAAACAAGGTCAGCTATCTTTGGGTCTAGAAGGTAATGGTAGCTGTACACGATGATATTGGCATGGTAGATCTGAAAACGAACCAACAATCTAAGTAGTTTTGTTTAAATACAAAATTATAGCTTTTAAATGTAATTGCCGAGACAGCTGAGCGAAGACGTGAGGCTGGCAAGGCGGCAGCATTATAGAGCCGTGCGAAAGTACTATTCAAGCGAAAAAACTCTCAAGTGATCCAGATAGATGTAAGGAATGTAAGATTTTATGATGTAATGCCAAAGAGGCCTTTTGTCTTCAAATGGACCAATCATAGTGCATTAACCTTGTGACATCAAGGCAGCATGGTGAAAATGACAAATAGATTCAATTCATTTTATCAATGACATTTTATAAAACAATATATATGCGAAATGCTACGATAAAAGTTTGTATGTTCCTATTGTTTTTACATGGAAAGAACAGGCTGTGATATTTTAGTTTATTTGTTCCCAAATACATAGCAAAATAAGAGCACCAGTTCTCAGTGCTTGCACAGCTCAGTTCTGTCATCCTCATATTTGTCTTGCTCGTTGGCACTTAGCGATCTACTAGTTATCTTGTACAGTAACTAATAATGTAGGAAATGAAGCACTGTAATCATTTTATCTGCATCCAGTTAGTCTAGTCTTTCGCGACGTTCTAAAAGGTTTTGACTGCTTACTGCTAGTCTTCTTCAGGTGATGGGGTCGACTGGTTTCGGTACAGCATTATGTATGGCAGTGGTTTGTTGTTTTGTGATTGGCTAATTTCGATCTGGCTATTGTTTTCGTTTTGTACGTTTTCCTCGGACATCCGCTTCTTTGTCGCGCATCGGTGACTTTGGTGTTTTCTAATTGTCGGTATCCAAGCTTTCGGAATTTCTGCTTCGTTATCCCTGTTGATGTTGTTGGGGTTGAGTCTTATGTGAATTGCCTCTTTCACTTTCCTTGTATACCAGTGTTTTTCTCTGTCAAGTGAAGCATTTTACCAGTAGCAAACAGGATAAAGAAGTCTGACCTTACACAGGTACTACTTCACCTACATTAAGTGCTACTGCAGATAAAAAAATCATAAAAAGATAAAAACTATGATCAAAAGCGATCAAACTGACTAATTATTGTTTATTTAATAACTATTTAGATAGTTTAAAATGTTAACTTAGAAATTGATAGTACCAATATTCGAACTATTGAAGTTAAGCATCTTAAATCCCTCAACTAGAACATCAGACATACAATACTAACATGGACATGTATCTGCTCCCCATAGAATAAGTGAACATTGCATTTTTGTACTCACTGCATATCTTGCAAGGTAATAGGGACACCATCCTCTTTCTCGGCCAATTTCTTTCAAATCTTCCTAAAAAAACACAGACAATCGATAAAAAAAGTAGTCTCCCTGCTAGTAATTTGTATGTGATATATATAAAAATCTAGAATCTAACAAAACACGTAGTTAGCATGACAGTAAAAATAAAGCTTAACAGCACAAACAAAAATGAATAACCACCACCCTTGACAATTGTTTTAAAATAACTGCAACATTGCCCATGGATGAGAAATTATTCTAACTTAACGCAATCAACAAACTGAACAAAGTATGCAGCTGTGAACGGATTACTAAGGTCAAAATGAGGCAACTTGGAGGTGAATTGGGCAAGTAGTATTGAAAATAGAAAAATGGAATCACTGTGATGACACTTGGAAACCAAATTGTAGCAGAATACCAGTATTTGCAAGACCAAAATATCTTGGTGCAAGACGATGGAGAAGGAAAGGGATAAAGTCACAGGATGATGCTAGGGTTTACAAATAAGATAAGATTAAGATTAAAAAGTATGACAGAATTAAGCAAATGACAGAATGCAGAGAATTCAGATAAGGTGTATGGAGACAATTCATCATCATCATCATCATCATTATCATCATCATTATCATCATCTTTGATTAATATCCGATTAATGGAGCCGAAACCAGTTGCATAAAATTTAGGTATCCTGCTGATGAACAGCAACTACAGTATTTTGTTATCTAATTTTTTTAATTAGTATTTTTGTTGTGTCTGTTCAGATTCGTAGATTCTAGATTAACAATCCTTGGGTCAGACATGATGAGTCACCTCCATTGATGTCTATTCTATGCCATAATTATATTCTGTCATGTTCAACTTCCTCATGTCTCCACTACAGCTTATTACTCCAGATTTTCTTTTATCTATCTACTGGCCTTCAACCTTCCACCTCCAGCTCCATCACTCTTCTAGGTAAAGTGTATGCTATTCTCATCCCCATGTTTTACATGACCAAACCATCTCCACCCTGTTTTCTTAATATATATAATCTATATACATATGTTTAAGGTTCTCCACCCCACATCTTTTTCTGACCTCTTCATTATTGTAGTATGATGTTGTGAAACAACCAAAGATTTGAGGTTAAAGAACCTAAAAAGTGGTGTGAAATGACTTGGAGCAAAACAACTATGGGGTAAAAAGAAAACGGGGCAAAAAAATGGTTAGTGGTAAAAGAAAATCTCAAATTAATCAACACACCAAATTATAAACTCCTGCAGGGAGTTTTTCTTCTTTTCCACGAGCATCAAACTCCTAGGAGTAAGGAACAACATTGTTAACAGTTTTGTCTTCTGTGGTTGCATGAAAGACTAAAGATAATCATAGCTTTTGAATTAAGTTTCGCTAAGCTAAAAAGCTACAGTAAATCCTTTATGAGCTAAGTGGCCCATGGGGTTGGCACTTATTTCCGGTTTTGGTAGTATTTAGCAGATGAGAGTTTTTTTGACTCTTTGACTCCCCCTGGATGTGATACTAATCCATTGTAGGTTAGCTCCCAGCCCACATTGCTACTCATTTACCTGCCCTGTCAAGAAGGACAGAAAGCTGAATTACCTTAGGCAGAAAAGAAGGTCACACCAATATTCAAAGCATGGCTACACCAGGGATTGAACTGGGGACTACAATATGAGGTGGGAAAGCCGAGATCTTACCAAGAGCACCAACCACACCTGACTTTTGTAACAAGTTCATTTCTGTTGATAAAATTTAGAATAGAAAATAAAACACAGATATCTACAGTAGATAGATCTACAGAAATCTTCCTTTTGCTCAAACAAAGAAAAAATACAGAATTTTTCTAGTAGTGCTAAACTTTTTCAAGGCCTTGATATACAACAATGGACACACTGTGATCAAACTTTAGTGAATAATTGGCCTGAGCACCTGAATCAATCAATTCCAATTTTGATCTGGGTTTATCCCCATAAAACGGGGGTGGCTGGATTTACCCCACTCTGGCAGCAATCTCGTCTACTCCCACTCTCCATCTCACTTGATTCAATGCATCCTCCTCCTTCAAACCAACACTTATTCTCAACTTTTCCATATCCATTTTCCACGTCTTCCTTGGTCCTCCTCGCTTCCTCTTTCCCTGCACTTCAAACTCCAATGCTATTCTCAAAACATGTCATCATCCCTCCTTAACAAATGTATGCCCGTACCATCTCACTCCATTCGCCTTTGCCATCTGAACTGTTTCCTTCAATCACAACATCTCCATTAGGTCCTCTGTCTTCTTTTTCTCCATCACTTTTGCACCACACATTGCTCTCACCAATGCTCTCTCAGTCCTTCTCAAAATTTCCATCTCATTTTACCCTCAAACACCATGTCTCACTCCCATATAACATCGCTGATCTTACACAACTCTGATGATGCCCAGAAATGAGAAAAGTGGAGGACATACAGTGTTCGCAGCCTTACACATCTGTGTAAATACAGTCATCTGGATGAAGAAAAAAATGTCACTGAGAACACAAGCCACATTCTATAAAGCTACAGCTGTAGCTATGCATCATTCTTCATAGCTGTTTAAAGTTGTACATTGAGCAGTACAACATTAATAATTTATATTCCATAAAGTTTTGTTAATAAAAAAGGTGTTCTTTTTCTAATTCACTAATTAAAAATAAATAGTAAAATATAAAGTAAAGCAATCAAACTTAAAATCTAAAAAGCTGATACAGTAGTGCAGTATAATGTATGAATCAAGTATACAATCAGATATAATCAAATGATCAATGGTTCTACAGTATATCAGTAGTAATACAGTACTTCACCTCATAAAAAGAGCAAATAGGAACTGTTGGATCTTCCTTGTGTCTCGCTCGTATGTACGAGGCTGTTCGGCTGAGGCACTTTCCATCCACTTTCTTACCCTCTTTTTCATCATTAACCTATATACATCATATTGAAAAGGAATGAGTGAAGCATCACCATCATTATCGTTACTGATGGTAGCAGTGGCTTAAGTCTTTCAAGAGAGATAACATGATTATAATTTTACATACATCCCAAGTTTTAGTGTGGTCAATTTTTTTTTCACTAGAAGCATTGTTTTTTTACCGTGAATTGTTTGAAATTTTTTTTATCTTATGGGTGCAACTTGCTTTTTCGTAATGATTCAATTTTACAAGAACTCATGCACCAGCAATTTCTCTACCAGTTGTGCTAGATTTCCCATTTATGGATCATTCAGTGATTTCATCCTAATCTGTGACCCTGAAGCACGTCCAGTTTCATCAACTTCTATTGCTAAACTTACAGAAGACTGGTAAGCAAAGTGTTGAGTTCTTTAGCTAACTTTCTAACCATAAACAAAGGAACATGAAAATTTTTGATAGTTGATGTTTTTAAAACTAGTTTAGAAATATCTGTTGACTTGCAGTAGATTAGTGACTGACTGCTGAGTTGTACTGAGCTTCAGCGTTTTTAAAATAAATTGTTAAAAAATTTTTGCGGACTTCATAGGTATTTACACCAAGGTAAACCCCTTGTTCTTATATCAGAGACACAGACTTCAGATTTTTTGTAGTTCAGCTGACAACTACAGTAATGGTGCCAAACTTTTAAAGTAACAAACAGTCTGGAGCGCCAGTCACCTGTGAAACAACAAAATATACTGTACATGCATTAAATTCTGTTTTGTTGTCAGTAGTCTTAGAACTAACAGACAGAATAAGCTCAGATTAAATCAGTTATCCAAAAAAACTCCAAGCCACTACAGGTTTTGCAGAATAACCGAAAACTCTTTGCAGTTTGGTGAGTTGGTTTGTGCTGTGTGATTGCCCAGAAATAACATTCCTGACATATTTTACGTATTCACAGTTTTTCCGGTTACAATGTTTCAACCTAATTTACAGCAAATTACAAGTTACAGGAAATCATAACAGAAAGCTGAGCCTATAATAAAAGTTTGATGGATAAAAAAAAGTGCATTGTATACAGTACCTCAGGATGTATGCAGAGGTTCTTTCTGGAGCTTAGTGCTAAACCCAGTAGCTTCGGCTGCTGTCCTTTCTCTCTTTCATGATATTCAAACAAAACTTTCAACTCCTCTAAAACCTGCATGAAATAAAAATACATGAAATTCTTAAACATCATTTATTTATTCATTCCATGACCAAAAGAACAAATCATATAATTACAGTTTTTATTAGATATATAAATTATATTTCTCAATAAAAATGCAGTATAATACCACTTTTTGCAATTAATCATGCTAAAACAATAGAAGAAATTAAAAGCAGCATTACTAAAGTTTTGTCCGGTCGTCGTTTGCCAGACAGACTAGCGAGCGACTGTTTTGAGACAACTTGTAAACCAATCAGTGAAACATCCGCAAAAAGTGTATTTCAAAATTTTCTTTTAAACATACTTTTTACATTAATATCCATAAATTTTGTACAG
>JAOBAY020071188.1:0-11721 GCA_025331085.2 Zoanthus sociatus | reverse complement strand
AACAAACAAAACTATGAATAATATAAATTTCATACTGATATCTAAAAGAAACTGATATTAATTGGAGAGGCTATTGATACAGAGAACAATATGTAATGTAAGTCAGAAAAGTGGACCAGGAAATATATTTGATAAGGGAGCATATAGTCAATTATTACATATATATGAGTGTTTTACTGTAAAATACGCCACTCGTAGATTTCATATGAAACTACATCCGGGATACGAGTAACATATTGCCATATCCTCACTTGTGAAGATATCGATGACGTCATTTTTTTGTTTTTCCCGTCTTTTTCGTCTACGTTTTTCTATTTGCGAAACACGCATACTATGTATTAAAAAGAAAATTACATGTTGGCTTAAATATATAAAGTTTATCTTCTTGTGGAAAAAAATTTCCCTCGTTCGCTGCGCTCACTCGTTAAATATTTTTACCACTCGAAGATAAACTTCATATGTTTGCGCCACCGTGTAACATCCTCTATTACGTCATATTTGTCAAATTTTGAGAAATTATCAGGTTAATATTTCAGTGTATTTTTTGAATGTTTCCATCTTCCTATCTTAGAAACATAGATAGGCAAATGAGAAGAATATGTCTTTGAGGACCTACGGTTTAACGTCCTTATCCGAGAAGACGTGAAAGTCTAACCATTTGCAGATGTTAAAGCAAAGGCAGCACCTCAATTATTGTAATATCCTGAGTATTGGTGCATGCGGCCGGGAATCGAGCCCGAGATTCCCGCACGACAAACTTACCAACTAAGCTAACCACACGCTGGTTCACAATGGACCGATGCGAAACCGTTTACTTACCAAATCTTATATCTTCTATCTGTTGGCAGCCGCGGTCTGTCCTAAGACGTTTTCCTGTCCAAAGTAAAGTATTTCCAGATTTTTATACCAGGTTTCCCTTTTCCGCCTTCAAACCTACCAGTGTCGTCTACCTATCCTTTCCTTACTGACCTATATTACCACCTACCTACCAGTGACGTCTACCTATCTTACCTTTACTTACCTATATTACCACCTATCTACCTACCATGTCATCTACATATCTTACCCTTACCTATATTACCACCTATCTACCTACCATGCCATCTACATATCTTACCCTTACCTATATTACCACCTACCTACCTACCAGTGCCATCTACCTATCTTACCCTTACGTATATTACCACCTACCTACTTACCAGTGTCATCTACATATCTTACCCTTTACTTACTTATTTTACCACTTACCTACCTACCAGTGCCATCTACACATCTTACCCTTACCTATATTATCACCTACCTACATACTTGTGTCATCTACCTATCTTACCCTTACTTACGTATACTACCACCTACCTACCTACCAGTGTCATCTACATATCTTACCCTTTACTTATTTTACCACTTACCTACCTACCAGTGCCATCTACACATCTTACCCTTACTTACCTATATTATCACCTAGCTACTGACAAGTGCCATCTACCTACCTCACAATTATTTACCTATATTACCACCTACTTACCTACCTACCTACCAGTGCCATCTACCTACCATACAATTACTTACCTATATTATCACCTACCTATATACCAGTGTCATCTACCTATCTTACCCTTTACTTACCTGTATTACCACGTTCTTACCTACCGGTGCCTTTTTCCTATCTTACCCATACTTTCCTTAATTACCGCCTACCTACATACCAGTACCATCTACCTACCTTAACATCTAGCAACCTTCATACTCACCACCTACCTAGTTTACACGTAACTGCCTTAGCACCAATTTACCTACTTGCCTTTGAGCCTACCTAGTCTTACCTTCTACTTATTTTACAGCCTATCAACCTACTACGTCCTTCATACCTGCCGAACCAAATACTAAACTGTTTTAAAATTCATCTTTTACCTACTTAATGAACTATCTAGCTACTATACGATCTTTTCTACCTATTAAAAATACCTATGTAAAAACATTACTAGCTACATAGCAGCTTATCGACTTATCTACCTACCTTATGTTACCTCCTTTATTCATGAATTGTTTAATCAATTAGTCGATAAATCTACCTACCTCACAATTACTTACCTATATTATCACCTACCTATAAACCAGTGCCATCTGTCGTTTCTGAAGCTTTTGTCTCTTTACATATTTTTTCTCACTCATCTTTATCTTTTTATTCCCTTTTGTTTTCCCACATACCTATCTCATTACGTTATCTATCTTTGTCTCACTGTATAACCACCTCACTATTCATCTCCCACACACTCACTCCGACGAAGGACTCTAGTCCGAAACGTCAGTCTTTTATTCATTTTTCTACGGTGTTATAATTTACAAATCTATTTACAACTAGTCGATAAATCAATTGATCTTTCATCACTTGACTAATCAAACTATTAAGCCAAACCATGAAAAACCGAGCTTTTTAATCTTTCAGGGACCTGAAACTAACAGAATTGTGCAATGGGGCAGTTCATAAAATTGGAGCAAATACCGTTTTCCATGGGGAGCAAATTTGCAGTATGCATTTCTTTGGGTGTGATACTCATAACTGGAATAACAATTAACACACTTATATTGCATGTGTTACGCCAACGCAACGTGTTAAAAAGAAACACAACGCTCATTTGGAAACATTTATTGATGAGTAATCTGATTGGTTGTCTGTTGGAGATACCGGCAATTATTATACATATTATAGCTCCATTTATCAAAGTAACGGAGATAATTTACCAGTCCATACTTTTTGTAAATTTACTTTCATCTTGCGTTTGTTTCTTGCTGATATTCATTGACAGGATAGATTGTGTTACAAGACCATTTGAAAAACGTCTTAACTCCATACGTATTAAGATTGCATTAGGACTCATGTGGGGCGCTGGCTTACTTGGAATAACGTTCTTGAGCGTGGAATGGATGACAGATAATCAAAAAAAACATTTTGTTGTTTTAACTGTCCTTTGCTCTGTTGCACACCTTGCTCTCTTGGCTTTTATAATTTTAACATTTATTGCGGGACTTCAATCTTCCTATCGTTTATTTTCGTTTATCAGACGTCACAATAAGAACGCAGAAAACCATGGGGTTTCAACAATTCATCGCCTGCGTCGACGGGAAACTGGCATATCAAAATCGTTTTGTGCGCAAATTGCATTGTTTGCCTTCTTCTACATACCATATATTCTTGATGAGATAGTAAAAATAACATGGAAGTCAAATTTTATGCCACTAATAATGTATTTGATATTGCGGATATTTTTTTCTCTTCGTTACACGTGTAGTAGTGTAGTCTACTGCGGCATGAGTAGGGATGTATCCAGGGCTGTGCAAGAGGCGCTAAACACGAAACTTTATTCAAGAGACCGAAGTTATTGTTCAACATTTTGCTTGGGTAGAGAATCAAAACGTGCTTTTACACCAACTCCTCTACCAGCACGCTCTCGATTTAGGGTAGATACTTCAATTCGTATTTTAGCGGACGCTGAAACAAATTTATGCACAAAAAGTATATATATGAATGTTTCATCAAAGTTGAAGTCGAATGCTAATTCAACATGCGATGCATTTTTGCCTTATTCTGAAAACCAAATTAGACTAATCACAGTCAAGCAAGAAAGTTCAGCTAAAAGAGAACAATCGCAACAGGGTAAATCTTTAGCTGATGGTATTTCGACTGTCAGTAAATGTGAACAACGGGGAATAGAAAATGGCGCCATATTTCATGAAAATAGCCAAAAACGTTCTGAAGATAAACTCTCAAACTTGTTTCTTACTTCGGAATTTTGCAAAGAAACAACTGTTTAAACTAGCCAAGGTTTGAAATGTAAAAAAACAAAGACAAAGCATCACTCTTCTTTGTTTTAAAAAAATCTTCTTTCTTAATGAATAATGGAACCAACTTTTGGTTGTTTATAATGTCAACATTAACACGGAGCTGACAGCAAATCAAGCAGAAAAAATGTACAAATATAATCTTCTTTCATTAAAATTTTATCATTATCATTATTATTATTATTATTATTATTATTAATATCAACATTATCATTATTGTTATCATTACTGTTACTATTATAATGCCAATATCAATATTACTCAATTATTATTATGAACTCAATACTCCAGAACAGGCATTCAAAACCATTCATTTTCACGCCTTGGCGTTCGATTGTGGAACCTTATACCTGCTAGACAAAAAAAAAAAAAACTGAAAAAAGATTTAACAAAGATATCAAACAATCTCTTCTTTGTTATTTAACCCATTCAGGATATGATGTAGATCTTCCAAACTTATTCAGTTTTAAATATTCTATCCCCATGGCTTAGGAAATACTTTTTACTAAATTTAAAGTGCACCTAAAACCAATCCTTTTTCTTTCTTTGGTGTTAGGGGCATTTTAAGGAAATATGTGTCTTGTACAAGAACAATGAACAATATCAAATGTCATCTTGTAAATAGTCAAGTATAATATCAAATGTCATGTTGTAAATATTTTTCTACTTGTATTTAATTTCACAAACCCGCCCTGACTAGCCTTATCGCTATATGCGGGTGCGTGTTATATTGTAACCAATACTTGAAGTGAATAAATTGAAATTGAAATTGAAAAAAAAATTGAATACTTGTTATTATTACTGCAATTATTATTGTACATATTGCTCTTCATTTATATTTCAACCAAACACAATAAGGTGGTACAATAAAACGTTTTAGTAACAGAGATTCAGTCAGCAGTGCTCGCGAAGCACATCTCATTCTCAAAGCAAATAGCCTTCAACCTTATGGACTCAACATAAGAGAAGACCTGTAATTATTACATTTTCTAATGTTTTTTTCTCCTTTGGTCTTATCCTTTTTTTTATTTTTATAATTTACTGCTTATTTGGTATTTACACTCTATATCATATTTCGCATATTGTTTTTCAGCCGCTTAATTTTTAAATTTTTTTGACAAGCTTATTTCCCTATATATATATATATTACTCATGTTGGTGTAAAGATACGATATCCTTATAACCTAATGAAGATCGGTGCGGCCGATAGTTACTAAAATTGATTCTCGTTGTTTGTCAACTTATTTTAATACGAACGTGATAATGACACAATAATGTCACAAGCTGACTCGGCGGAATCCTGAAGAAGGCCGTGTGATACGTCCGAAACGTCGATCGTCTCAGTTTCAGTTAGAGATTTACTATTTTTTGTACTTATTTTAATACGCTTTCAAAATTGTTTTAAACTATTAGAATCGTAGATTCAGTTTCCAGCTTTAATGCTACCTGAAGCTTAAACCAGCAAACTCGAACAATATCGAGGAAGGTAGACAATGGAGTTGGCTTCCAAAGTCAATATATGAGCCTTTTTTTTCTCAGGCCATTAGTTTTTGAACTTATATCAAACATTTGAAGATTGGACTCTGCAACAAGAACGCGAGTCAGCATATTGGCTGCGTATTCAAAGAGGTCTTGACATTTTTTTTAAATTAAAATCGGTAATAGGCCAGGGACAGCGCATCGCTTTTAAAAGCGGAGGGCCGATATATACCTATTTTTGTTCTTTAGTCCTTTAGAATTCTGGAAAATGCATTTCCCAGTGTGTTAAAGCAATGGATCTTACGTAAAAATTCTAATCTAGACATTCATATAAAAGCAAAAAAAGAAAATAAATTTTGTCCCCGAAGCTTCAAGAGAAAATGATCCGAGTGATGAGGGGTTTTCTTATTGAGACGAGTCTCATCGTAACAAATTTGTAGCACAAACACAAAAAAATCTAAAAATAAGTGGTGGGCCATGCCTCCCCCCTCCCTGGCCTCCCCTGTTGCGCGGCCCCTGTAGGCCGGATCCATCCTTTGAATTAATAGAAGCAAAATCAGATCCAATTTCCGAGGAGGAAAATTTGTGTATCCCTGTAACTTCTTCCTCTTAGGGAAATGAAAATTTAAAAGTTGTAATAATGTAATAATTATAAATAAATAATTTGATACTCGACACTGCATTTTAAATGGACGGTAAATGACTTAATCCCTGGATGAGATAGAGCCCCTTAATTTTCGATTCCCCGGTTCCTCACTGCGCAACTGTAAATATAAATCCGGTATTCAACAAATTTAGTAAAAACGAACAAAAACATTACAAAGTCTTGCGGTTGTAAACAAGAAACCCAAAATATCAAACTTGTTATTAAAAAAGGCGCTAAACTTTCGACGTAAATCATATTTGAGTTGCATGATATTCTGATAAATGATGCGTTCGCTATAGCTCATATCCATGCCAGTGGTTGGTATTTAATAAAACAATTATTGAAGATTTGGCCATTTTCAATAAACCATTGTTAATTACGTTTTATTGAAAAACAGCACGGTTGTAACGTTTTCGACAAGTAAGGAAATATCAAGCGATATATGTTTTGACCAATCACACGCGTGGATTTTGGATTGTGAACGGACTATATTAATATTCACACTCAACTTTTTATAGCATCTAATACTTTAGAAGATGAAGAGTCGACGAACATTTAACAGCCGAGAAACAGTTTCTGCAATGTGCGAAACGAAACTTCTTCACTTTGGGCCATTTTTGCAGGCACTCATCTAAAACTGGTAATTATATAAAAAAAAATTATCGGATGCAATTTTGTCTAAAAGATAAAAAAAGAAAAAAACAGCCTTTTTGATTATATAGTACGTTAATCTTGAATTTTGTGTTGTTCAGTTAAAATTCTGTAGCACAGACAACCAAGCCTAGAGACGACCAGTAAACGCAAACATTTCCTCGTTGCGTCATAGGAACCCATTAAATTGTGAAATACTTTAACAAAGGACGGTGAAAGGCAGCTTGGTCGCACCACTTGAAGTTGAAGATCGCTCTTTGACAATCTGCCGGTTTCGTTACCCTCTGCTGGAGATGGCAAGTAACAAACCAGGATACAAAGTTTTGGTAGAATATCTAATGATTGTTCTTTTGGGCAATTATGGTAAGTTAAAATAGAAACTCGCAAAATTTCGTATCTCAACGTGGTTGTTAGGATCAGCGCTTGTCAATTTAAGTCGAAATTTAAACACGTCAAACTATTTTCAAAACCAAAGGATCGTATGGTTTTCTTCGTATTAAGTGTTTTAAGCTTTTAGCTTAAATATCGTGTTCAGTTTGATATTTGTCCTTCAGCGAATCTTTTTCCGTCTCAATACAACGCTTTGGCAACGCAAAAATTTACCCAAGCCCAAGTTGCAGAATTTTTTTGTCAAATTCAACAAATGCATTATAATTCACACCTGGTATTTATTTTCATTTATCAAGCACAGAATGACAAGCAAGGATAAAAGGCAGAAATTTAAACTAAGGAAACAAATCTAACTATTAAAGATATTCAGAGTCATATTGGATCTGTTTTTTTTTAAATTATATTACCTTTAGCGTTTCAGCGATTAACATTTCATTGCTAATAAAACTGAGTTGTAAATATTTCATTGAAGCTATTTTTGTGTTTCTACGAATAAGGAAAATGTTTGTCATTTTTGTCAGTAATTGCTGAAAGTGCAGGACAATGAACAATTTTGTCACTGTTGTAGTCTACCTAGGTAATATGTATTCAAACGCCAGCAGGTTAACAAACGAAAAGGATAAGAAAAAGTCCTTTTAGAAACCGCTACTGATGTCTTAAATCGATGTTGAATATAAACTTTTGCTTGCATACAAAGGCTAAATATACATCAAGTTGCAAAGCAAATATGTCAAAATCAATTCTTTACTCTCATAACAATTTGTGTGATAACTTTTAAAACCTAACATTCACCTTTTAGAATTTTCTAAGGAATCGAAAAATTACGCTTTGAACAGTGTAGAAATTCGATCAATCATTAGATTTTCATTTGTATCACCTAATTAGACCAGAAGAAATTTGCTCCAGAAAGAGGCTAAAATGTTTTTCAACTGAGGCCAACTTTAATGATGAAAAGTTTGAAGATGAAATAAATATTCAGCAAAAGATGAAAGAAATATTCTTTCATTTTTTGAGCAGTGCTAAAAATTCGATAATCCTTTTTCAAAACTTGTATAACGTAACTAGCCCAGAGAAAATTCTGCTAAAGAAAATGCCTTAAATGTTTTTCAACTGAGATTTTAAAACTTCAAGCAAAAGATGACTGAAAAAAATATTTTTCTTAATTCTCTTTTCAATTTTTGTATATTTATATTAGCAAGTAATCGATATCATGAATAGATTTTTAAAAATTTTGTCAAGACGATTTCTTATTCGAAAGTCGAATTGAAACTCATGTTAATTTCTACATTCATTCAAATCCAGCCAAATATTATTACCAAAATAGTAGATAAAGGAAAAATGTGGATTTACAAGAAAAAAACTTTGTATAATTGAAATATTGCTTTTGAAATTCAAATTAAGGCTTTAATATGGTGTTGTTAACGTAAGGCTTGAGACTATTTTTTTTCTTATGTATGATGTTCGCATAATTCACTAGCAGTAGATGTTATATTTGTTGCATTTACAAAGCTATAAACGTTGTTCTTTGATCTGCAGGAAATTGTTTCTCTCTTTGAAAACTTTATCGTTAATGATCTAAAAACGGCTTGTGAACAGAGAAGGCAGTAATTTGCAAGTGTGCGAAGTTTCTCTTAAACGAATTTCGACCGGGCAAAAATGGCATAAGCTAGGCGTTAATTTAGCTTGTTGGGCTTATCAAAATAAACCAGAAACTTAATTAGCATTGAAGCATTTACATTTTGTTGTTTATTTTTTTAATTTTTGGGTCGGGCAGAAAAATTTAATTACTCTAAAGATCTTGAGCATTAAATGTTTTCAGAAATTTCTTTTTAAAAAAAATACGCAAAAGCGCAATTTTTATTTTTTAGTAAATTTATTTAACAGTAGAATTTTTATAAGCAAAATGTTGGACTGCCAAACGTATCCTTTTAGCCTGTATTATTCACGACACGACAGCAAAGTTTTAGCATAAACAGTGAGGGATTCATGTTTGTTACTAACGGTTACTTTACTTCACGCGAAAAACGAGTCCGTAATTATCAGGTTGTTCTACATTAAGGGCCTGTTCGTTAGGGCATATTCCAACTATTCCGGATTAAGAATGAAGGTTTGAATATTCTTCCAGATTGTTAAGGCGACGAGATATTTGTTTCAAATTTAAAATTCAAAAGCGTTTTATCACTAACACATGTTTTATTTGTAACTTCGCAGGAAAAGCAGCCGAACGAATCCGACAAAGTTTTTATTTTATGAATTAATTGCTATTCCAGAATAGGCCCAAACGAGCGCACTCTAAAATTGATTGGACAGGAAACTCTTTTTTCTAGGAATTGTTGGTCTCACGTTTATAGATAAAACATTCTCTGCATTGGAGCTATAAAAAAAAATTTTTCAGTTGCTTCAAAATTGAGAAAAGTTTGGAAAATGCTGCGTGTGGGCAGCCCTGTTTAAATTCCAACAAAATAATCTGTATCGTGGTATACTCTTTTTTTTTTTTTTAAAAAAAAAAAACGTTTTTGTAAGAACGTCAAGCTGAAAATCGGACAAAATTTAATAACCTGCATGCAAAGAACACACTCGAGGCTGTGGAATGGCCGAGAAATTTATTTTGTTAAATCATAGCGCAAAATCATGGAATCAGCAAACAGTTGATGGTGCAACCCAACAGTGTTTGCAACAAGAATAAAATACATCAAAAATTTTACGTAAATATATTGCAAGACTCATTATTATGTCTTTCTGTACATCAAATATCGAAGCTTGCATCTTCTTAGATACACATGTTCATGTCTGGACAGCAGCCAGTGACTAAATTTTCTTTCTAAACAAATTACGTAACTCTTGAAAAAAATAAAATAAGTACGCACGCTTCTTTTAAAAAAACCAATAAATTTTTCCCAGCCTGAGAAGGGTTTTCACAATTAAGTATGATGTAAGTTTTTTAGAATCACATTATTTAATTTTTTTAATAGTAAAGATCACTTTTATGAACTATGATTATATTAAAAACATTTTAAAGAACATTTGAGGCTAAAATCATCAAAATATTTAAGAACATTCAGACTCGTCCCAAAAATAAGACGTTCTTATAAAAGAAGAATAAAGCTAGCTAAATCCTTTACGAGCCAAATGTCGGCCCATGGAGCCGGCGCTTATCTCCGGTATCTGTGGTGTTATAAGCGGTGGGAGGCTTTGACTCCCCCTGGACGGGTCACTAATCCATCACAGGTCAGCTCCCAGCAAACGCTGGTGCTCATTTACCTACCCCGGAAGGATGGAAAGCTGAGTTGGCTTGGGCGGAAAAGAAGGTCACACAAATATTAGAATCTCGGCAAAACTGCCGGTATCGAACTGGGGACCTTGTGGTTGGGAAGCAGAGATCTTACCAACTGCACCAATCACGTCCGTCTATAAGAAAAAAGTAATTTCCATAAACAATGAAACATAGCTAAAAGGCAACACGTTAAATCTTAAATTTCGTACAAAATGCTTACATTCTAGTAGTTCCATCAAAATGAAAGAAATGTTGCTAATCGGGGCTAATATGATGACAGCCGTAATACTGATGATTTCGTGTTGGTGATGGTGTAATGGTGCTGGTGGCTTTGAAATTGCTGAGGATAAACGTAATGATATTTGGGGTGATGATGATATAGATAGTGTTGTTAGTGATGATAATGATGATGATGATATTGATGACGTTGATATAGTGGTGGTGATGTTGACAACGGTGGCGATGGTGATATTCATGACGATTGTGAAGCATCATCAGTTGATAGTAGTGATGATGATGAAGATAATTGCGGTCATAGCGCTAATGGTAATGGTTATGTCGATAGTGATGGTGGTAGGAATAAAAGAGAATGGAGAATCAATTACCTTGTTGTCTTTTGGTGTCGCAAAAAACATTTTTCAATATTGTGAGTTCATTTTAACGACACTATCCGAAATCAACTGAGAAACTTGCTCGCGGAGGTCGCAACTTGTTCTGCTCAAATTGCCGATCAAAATACCAACGTTTTTTGCAAGTTCTTGAGATGAAGCCGGGAAAGCTTTTACTAAATACAACTGGATCGTTAGGTGTTGCACAGCGACTCAATAATCTGCTTTCAACACACTTAATCTAATAATTATGAACTGAGCAACTTGCTCGCGCAGGCCGCAACTTGCTCTACTCAAATCGTAAATCAAAATACCAATGTTTCTTGCAATTTCTTGCCATGAAGATCGTAAAGCTTTCACTAAATACATCTAGATCGTTAGGTGTTGCCCAGCGACTGAACATTCAGATTATAGACTGTGGTGGCGTAGTAATGATGATGATGGTGTTAATGGTGATTATGGTGATGATTATAATAGTCATAGTGATGATGATGGTGAAGCATGTTGATAGTACTGGTGTTGGTAATGGTGATGATAGCGATGGTGATGTAATGATTATAGACTGTGCTGGTGTAGTAATGATGATAATAGTGTTAGTGGTGATTATGATGATGATTATAATAGTCATAGTGATGATGATTGTGAAGCATGTTGATAGTAGTGGTGTTGGTAATGGTGATTATAGCGATGGTGATGTAATGATTATAGACTGTGCTGGCGTAGTAATGATGAAAATGGTGTTAGTTGTGATTATGATGATGATTATAATAGTCATAGTGATGATGATGGTGAAGCATGTTGATAGTACTGGTGTTGGTAATGGTGATGATAGC
>JAOBAY020071177.1:0-11721 GCA_025331085.2 Zoanthus sociatus | reverse complement strand
TATTAAAATAACCACATGCACTCCACTACTTTAAAACCGATTCTTTTCCTAGGAATTGGTAAAGGGCATGATGGTAGGCGACGAGCATTTCAGAATACGAGGGAAATTTAAGCCGAAAAACAACAAAACACTCTTAAACATAGCACAGGCAACCAAAGCTTAGAATTAGTTTATCGATTGAATCGCCGTTACAACTTAAACTATAGTGATTTGTATGGAGTATAAAATAAGAATTACGCTTTCAAGATTAATATACTTCTATTTTGAGCAAGAGTGAAAAATAAAGCTTGTTTACCTCAACTGTTGTCTCCTTATGTCTCGCTTGTACGTTTAAGGTCCATAAGAAGTCATTTACAGGTGATTAGAAAATATTCTCCAGGTATAAAAGAGAGAAAGGCTGGCGGGTCCAGATTATGATATGTCACACAAAAAACTCGATCAATTCACTCCTAACGGCCGGATCGCCGCGAAATCACGTCTACCCATAGCTAAATAAATACTTTAATCGGAAACTTTCATTTGGGCTCCAAAACGCTAAACTCGGAGAACAGGAGAGCTCGTTTCCTCCTCGAAAGTCAGCGAACTGGATTTTAATATGGCCGTTCCTGCCACGTCGAGTTCACCAACGGTTTTTTGAGGGGGCTTTGTAACCGCGTGGTCGTGACCAAAATAAAACATACTCGGGGAGACACAGTGCAACGCAGCACTATATGCTTACTATATGCTTACTCTCCCAAATCCCCAAGCGAGACATAAGGAGACAACATTTGAGGTAAACAAGCTTTATTTTTCACTTTTGCTCAGAATAGAAGTATATTAATCTTGAAAGCGTAATTTATTTTATACTCCATACAAATCACTATAGTTTAAGTTGTAAAGGCGATTCAATCGATAAACTAATTTTAAGCTTGGGTTGCCTGTGGCCACCTTTTTGTTATAATTAATTAGCTAACAAGTCAGTGTTCCTGTATGTTTAAATTCAAATTCTGTACTATTAACCGTCACTTCTGATGATGTATGTAGTAGCATACGAAACGTTAAGTAAAAGTTAATTTCAACCGACTATGCGTATATTTTTAATGTTGGTCACTGCTGTTTGCGTTCTATTTCTAAAAAGAGCTATGTACGGCCCTGAGTGTATGACGTCATAAGGCGTCTCATTAGCATATTTTATGCATTTTCCAAACTTAAATATCTCAGATATAACGCAGATGTTTGCAAACGATAAACGCCGTTTTTATTCTTTGATGGAATTCTAAGTGATACACCTAAAAAATCAAAGGTTGAAAATTTGACCACAGTAGCACGTTGAAAACACACACATTTTAAAAAACGCTCTATCTTGTTTCTCATTGTTTTAAACTTCGCTTTTTTAAATTTACAGGGAAAGGTGTACCGCACACTCTCTTTCGCAACAATATGCATTGTGCCTCTGTTACGCCAATCAGATACCAATATCAGATGAGGTGGTGGAGGAGTACAGGATGAATGGTGGCCAAATTACTGTAGAGCCTACTTTTGGAGAAGACCCATTAAACAATGATGCCAATCGGAAGTTTCTTCGTGACCAAGAATATTTTGCAACCTTTCCATCGTTTGAAGAAGTATCTTCCGCTATAAACAATCACCAGGGCTGGGTCCTTGAGCAAGCTCTTCTTGGCTACCTTAATATTACTTTCAATCATTAACGGAAACATTCATTTATCCCTGCTTAGAAACTACAGTAGAAGTGAATACTTTCTTTTTCGTTTATCGCAATAGCTCAACTCTATCCATACCGCGAGAAGTGGGGGCCGGGTCGAGGGGAGGTTAAAAGCACCTAAAGTTTGCGCTAATTTCAAACAGTCACTACATTTTTAACACTTATGCCAGCGTAAGTAAAAGGTTTTGTAGTCAAGAAAGCTGTTACTGGCATAGTGGCGAAAATTAAAAGGCTTGTTTTTGTGAACTTTACTTAAACTCTATTATAATTTCACATATTTGAACCATAAGCTCACAACAAGAGCTCGTAGTTGAATTACTATTTATCATTTTGAGTCTAATATAGTTTTTAGTTCGAATCTAAAACCTGTCAAACTTTAGCCGATTATTTTTTGGGTAATATATTTTTAAATCATCGGCCTTTTTATGAAATGAATATCTTCATTTGAACACGAATGTACGAGCAAATATTTTCAATTGTTAAAAATATAAATTTAGAAAACACGAATATTTTCGTACTAAATTAAGATCAAAGTCATCGTTTAAGATTTTAAACTGCCAATGCTTTCAGCAACCCCCTTCCCCTCGAGCTCGTGTTCCCACATTCCAATCTTCAATCAAGAATCCCGGTTCCAATATAATACGGTAAAGATAAGCAGTGTCTTGGATGATAACAACTAGATTTTATTGAGTAACGATTGCGTTACGTTAAGAAACATTTAACTTAGAACCTGTTAACATCCAAGTGCAACTGAATAAAAACACTTGGTTTAATTTCAATTGGATACTTCCGTTGTCTGATATTATAAGAGAAACCTATAACTGAACCAAGCTCTAACAAATGTCTCGTTTTCTTTTAGTAGTAAAGTTATAAGCAGCTTTAGAAAAAGTATTTGTAAAAACTAACTTTCCTAACACCTCGTCAAGTCTTCGAAAGGGAACTACATTATACATTGTCTACCCAGAGGCAATAACAGCTAATATAAACGGGTCCTTCTTTTCATATGATAGTATTTAGATTTTAGAGAGAAGTTCGTCTAGTCCGTGGAAAGGAATAGTTTTTTCCGCTCCCTCCGCATTTCTACAAAGAAGGCATATGTCGTTCTAGTGGTACCATGTTTGTACACATGACCCGCAGCCTACAATTTGACCACAACACTGGGCGAACACAACCTCTCCTTCTCTTATAACCTGGTGGCAGACTTTGCACTTAGGCGAATTTCTCAATATTTGTACCAATTCGCTGCCCTCTGCTTCTTCCGACCTTAGATCTTGAATTTCTTTCTTCAGATTATCTTCCATTTTTTTGATAGCGTCTTTAATATTGTGTTCCTGATCTTGCATCAAGTTTTCAATATCAAGCCCATTTCTCAAAACACTCGCCCTCAGCTCCTGTAGTGTTGTTGAGTTGTTTTGCAGGTGGTTATCTATCTCCAGTCCATAAGCTGCAGCCGACCTGTTCAAGTTTAAGGAATATATTAAACCAATACAAAAAAAAAGCTTTAAAGGCGGCGAGGGGCATAATAATGACCAGCTTTATATAAATAAATCTGAAGTATTTTAATTTACATAAGATATACGGAAAGCTAAATAGCAAAATCATAAGTGTTGACATAACAGAGAAATCCCAGACTAATAACATAGCTTGTCGCACTTATAAAGCAACAATGAAGTGAATGCTTGAAGCAAGATGAAGGCCTAGTCCTGAAATTACGCTGTAGCGTGTAGGCCACAATTTCCCATAAATTTGTCTTACTTTTGGCAATCGAACATGCTTGAACATGTAGCCTGTAAATCGAAACGAAATAGTTGTTACGTTACCTTTTTCGTTTAACCCCACGAGTTTGCTCCATTTCTCTGCAGCTTGTTGATGGAATGGCCAAAACCTTTTTGGCTGCTGCCTTCCAAAACTCTAAGCCTGTTAATTATGTGGAAGGAGTAAGTTTCATTAAACAAATAAATGTTATTTACAAGAATATTCTTAGTCTCCTTCCCCCATCCCTGTGTAGAAACAACTACAAAAATTAAAATCCGTTTAAGATTGGCCGGTTTTACGTAATTAAAGAACATTAAATGTGACTTATATATATAGTTTATCGTAATGGACCGGAAAATTCAATAGAATAATGCTCAATGAATCTTTACCTCTTGTACCTGGGCAGTCGCTTATTGTGAAGCCGTTGACATCACAAATTGTGTAATCCTCTTCAGAATTAAGGAAGGCTTTCACCATGGTTGCAACGCTTTCGACATTGGCCGACTCTTCATTCATCATAACATGCACCGAGCCAGTTGTCATTGGCTTCCCATTTTCTCCAAACTCTGCAAGCAGAATGGATCTCCTAAATGTTGACTTCTTTAATCTGCTTGAGGCATGTGCAGGCAACGGAACGTTTCGCGCTTGAAACTGGCCTGAGAGAGGGCGTGGATGGCTGTTGTGAAAACTGTAAAACGAAATGAATGATAGTGTGTAAAGATATAAACATAATGATGCATGAAATATAAATTTAACAAAAATTGAGTCAAGAAGATTGCCTACTTTTGTTTTTTTCTAAGCATATAAAAACAGTTAGGACCTTTAATTATTTATAGTTATTGTGAAACCCAGAAACGGACTTTATGTGAAGTTAAATATCCCTGCATGCTCATAATGCATTAAAATGGTTTTGCTCAGATTTTTTTCCAAATCTTAATGTTCTTGTATACACTATAACTTGTGGAAGAGATTGTACCTTTGGCTTAAAACAAAACGTCCAGCTTGTGATGGGGACTGAAGTGAAGTAAACCCTGAATACTGTTGCTGGTTGGTACTAGTTTCTTGACGTGTACTATCTCCCTCAACACATAAAACAACCCTGTCATCCAAAACGGCTACATCAAACTTTCCCTCCACATCATCGGGAAATAGGACACTGCCTGATTCCTTTTCGACTATATAGACTGTCTCTGGCGCAACCTTTTAATGGAAGTAAAAAATGTGTGTTACGGGCTGTTCATGTTAAAATTTCTCATCTTCTCGAAACAAAAATTTATAAGTGTGCATGTGGAACTTACGTTCAGGCAGCCCACATACTTATGTTAATACAGAAGGAACATACATACGTACAACTGACACGTTCAATACCACTTTGGTTTTGGCGCGAATTTTATCTCGTGGTACTCTTGGGTGCTTAATATAAGGGGGGGCCCGCTTATTAATTTTTTGATTTTTTTCCAACCCCCCGGACCTTATTAAGACCCCCCCGCTTATTATATTTCAGAATCGAATAAGATAACCTATATCATTTTTAAACATACTTTCCTTTTTTCATCTCACTTGTCTCAACATGTTGTCTTTACATGTTGATGACTTTGTGAGAAGGCCTGAAACTAAGTAACTGCACAATAAATAAATACAAATGAAAGGAATGAATTTTCTATTGTGATTTTGATTTAGGATGGCTATTAAGATAGCTTCGAGGAGATTTGTTATGCGAATGATTAAACGTTTTTGATTTTAAATCTCAACAGATTTAATTTCAGATGTCATCTTCTTGTCAATTAAATTGAATTTCCTAGAACTTCAATTAGTTGTATTTAGCCTGATCTTAGATCATAACTTAGCATAGTTAAGATTATGTTTATCCATTATTTTTAATACTTTAACATTAAATTAAAACTGTATTTTTAAAGTTCATCATCATTGACATTATCGTCATCATCACTATAATCACCACCCACCAACGTCATCGTCAATGAAATCATCGTCGAAATCATCATCGTCATAATCATCATCATCGTTGTCTTGTTATTACTCAATAGGCCTTTCTTAGGTGGGGGTCACGTGACCCCAGCTACCTTATATCACTAAGTTTGACAAATTTGTATCCAGAAGTGGAAAGAATAGGTTAACATTAGTAGATTAAGCAACAAATAGTAGGATATTTTCTAAGGATTTGTATGACTGCTGAGTAATTTATTCTCCAATACCCTTTTCACTTATGTTTCTTTTCCTATGAAAAATTTTTATTTTGTATTCGTTGTCATTTTTACCTCATGGATGACGTCAGTCATCGATGAGGTTTAGGAGTGAGATGAATTCACTCGCTCACTCCGCTGTAAACTTTTAATCGAGTAATTAATGTATGCATTAGCCTATAAATTTACAAAGAAAAAACAAAGATCTCTTGCTTCTAAAGCTGATGCACTAACCACTAGGCTATCCTGAGATTTGCAAATAGACGGTCAAAAATTTTTAATATGTTTTATACGTCATGGATTTGTAACGCATGCGCATTCTTGCATAATTGGAAAAAACATTGGAAGTATAAACAAATAATTAGAAACCTAAAATTTGAAAAAGAAATAAATAGAATATGACAAAAAAAAACAGAAAAAAAAAACTTTTCACGGAGTTCGAGCTCGGGCTCTCACAACTTGCAAACTCAAGACATTACTATCACTTCTAGCGAATTAATTTTGTAATGCAATACTATTTTGTTGTAAAATTTATATTCATCCATGAGGTGGCTCAGAGAGCCTTTGATTAAAGTACTTAACTTTGAGACTTGAAACTTTGTCTTCTAGTTAATGTTAACCTGCTCTTTCGATTTCTGAACGTCATTTTGTTATGTCGGAGCCACATGACTTCTGGCTGCAAAAAGACTATTGTTAAAATGTGATAATATTTTTAGGTTACTTTCAGCTTGCGGCAACAGCCTTAAATTAAAATCACTGTTAAATTCTATTTCAAAATATTTTAGTTTAGTTTCTGTATTCTAAAGGTTTTGTCTGGTTGAAACTAATTTTGGCTGCCGTGTCTTGCTAAAGGTTTTTGATTGTCATACCCACAGGCAAGTACCGATATGGAGGAGATTTTCACATTCATTGATAACCTTAACAAACGTTTGGCGCGTAGTGTCACCGATCTTGATGATGTTAGAAACAGCATGTCAGCTCTTTGTGAAATCAGGGAGACTGAGATAAAGTAAGCCTTTAAAAACAGTATACTATAGTGACATTACTTGAATATTCTTTTAGTGCATGCCCAGCCTTTACGATCCTAGCCTTAGCGATTAGCTTTTGGTCGCCTTCAGTTGAAGTGCTCACTGACTCGTATAATGATGTACATTGTAGGATTGACATGACAATAGGGCCGATAGAAGAGTCCTTTGCGTTGTTAAACCGTTATGGAATTTACCCAGGAAGTGATAGTGAAAGAGTCGATGGTCTTACTTATGCATGGAAGAAATTAAATACACAGGTATGGTGCCGAGGATTATCAGTTGATTATCTGTTTTTTACAAGGAACTTTGCTGACTGGTTATAAATGACTGTTGATGTTTTTGTTGTTCAACCCCCTAGCCTCGACCTCAACAATCTAAGATTTGAATATTTTTTCAGGCTGGGGAAGTCGCTGCCAACTTATTGGAAATTCAACCAGAGTTCAAAGCTGATCTTCTTTCAGGTGTGGAAACCTTCAAAGAGAACCTCCACGTTTTTGTTGATGACTACAAAGATAAGTAAGTATTATAAATTATTAAATTTTCAACCTCGAATAGTGCGTTTCTGGCGTTCTGATTGGTTCACTCAATCTCGGTTATCAGCTCATATGCCGAATGACCATATATGGAAACTGTGTAAAGTGTTTGCCAAGCTGAAAAATGTCAGAATAAAATTTTGTTGTCATTTTCAGGTATCGAAGGGTTTGGAAAGCTCATGAAATTTAATAAAACAATTATTCCATTCGCGCTTGTTGGATATTAGATGATTATAGCCATCTCATATCCAACGCGCGCTCTTGGAATAATTGTTAAATATTTTAGCATTTTTTATTGTTTATTGCTTCGAATAAGTAATCAGTGAATTATGCAACCTATTTAGACAACCTTTCAAAGCCGTCTTGACTGCATTATCAAATGAGTTATGTTTGACTTTGGTTCATTTTCTAATGGATTATCGAAAGCCTTTATGGAATCCAATTTACATTTAAAGATGGTTGATAGTGTTAAATTACTGACATTTTCTGCAATAGACAGTCAGAATTAGTTTTAATATTGTTGATTATTTTAAAGTTCAGTTTTGCTAGAATACCCAGGAAAGTTAAATTTATGGTTGTTGTGTTGACGGTGAAAGAGTGCTTCATGTTGTAAAGTATGTGCTCATGGAGGTGTCGCATGGTATCAACTATTTAAGTTGTGTTGCACACAAGTCACACGGAAATTCGAATTTAAGACGTTGATAGTTTATAATGGATAATTTGTAACTTAGACGAATTTTTTAATATATTTTATAGCAAAATCCTTATACGTTTCATCACTTCTTATATTAAACACTTGTTGAATCAGACCATTATGTTATAATAACTACCATTTATCTTCTAGGGGACCAATGGTTCTTGGTATTCCTCCAAGAGAGGCCAGTGACCGCCTTGGCATATTCCAAGCTCGATTTGATGAATTATGGCGCAAGTACCAGACCTACTCAGGTGAGACATACTTATTGAATTAATCATGTATACTTCCATTGCTCAAATACCTCCGAATGGTTTTCCTTTTGTAAGGTAAGGTATTAACCTTTATTATATAGATACAGTTGAATAACAGGATTTTCCCTTTACTGAGAAATCATATCTTATTTGCGTGGATTGAGGATACTATTTTTATATTTCACGTGTGAGGAAATTGATGTCGTCATGGTTACTAACAAAAGAGCATTATGCTCAGGCACGTGGCGTCTTTTTAACCAGTGTCTATAGAATAAACAGAACATTATACATGTTATATGTGCAGTTTAAGTGGCTATGAACTAAAAAATCTATAGCTTGTTATGTCTGTTTTTCAAAATGGCTAATATTGGTTGATGTTATAAAGAGAGAAATAAGAATTTTTGCCGCCCAAAGTTCAAATTTATCCACGAAAAGTAGATCCGTTTTGCGCGCAGCCAACGATGGTCGTAACATAGAAACTATTCCAACGACTAAAACAACATGGCAGATAAATGTAAAACGAAGAAAAAAAGCAATTATTGTGTGGCTGATGGTCCAAATTAGACAAACTGTCTAAATAATGCCTCTACTCTGGTAGAGGCCCGGATGTAAGAACAGCGTATCAAATAAATCGCTGGAACACTTTCCGTCGGTCATAAATTCGTTCCCAATCTCCGGTCGCATTGTTTTCCGATGTTGCCCTCACTTTGGACGTTAAAACGTCGAGTTTCTCTCTTTAACATCATTTGGTTTGAAACATTTCAAAAAGTTGACATAAAAAGTAACATTTTTGAGTTAAAAAAATTACTTCATAGGCACTTTAAAGTAGTTGCAAAACGTAAGTCTGAAATATTATTCAGGTTTAAAAGGGATTTGACCCTGTGACAAAGAAGCTACCACTGCCGCTCTCACACTAAACAATAAATGAAGGAATACCTGTTTGATTATTAGCAGCGATGTTAATTATTTAACCTCTTTATGTGCCCAATTCTATAAAATAGGTTAAATGAAAACGTACAGACTTCGACGAAATTTTAGTTCGTGACCTTATATGGGTGCAGCACTCTTATCAAATATGCTATGAAGAAACAGCTGTCAAGAGGTCAATTTTAGTGTGTCCATCAATGTAGATATACAAAACAAAGTGTAGTCAAAAAAGTAGTCGATGCACTACAGGCTGTCCAAAGATGCAAACAAGATGCAGAAAATCGAACTTCAGTCCTCTCTGGCTTCTGAAGCAGTTGACAAAGGTTTTGTCATATATGTTAAAGCTAAATCCTTTACAAGCCAAGTGGCCCATGGAGCCGGCGCTTATCTCCAGTTTCTGTAGTGTTAAGCGGATGAGAGTCTTTGACTCCCCCTGGACTGTGCATTAATCCATCGCAGGTTAGCTCCCTACAAATGCTGGTACTCATTTACCTACCCCGGAAGGATGGAAAGCTGAGTTAGCTTAGGCAGAAAAGAAGGTCGCAGTTTTGGTTAGAAGGCAGAGATCTTACCAACTGCGGCAATCACGTCCGCCTATACCTACTTAGCTAATTAGTAACCTACCTAACAACCATACTAACTACCTATTAAGCTACTAATTACCTATCAAGCTACTTTCCTATCCATCCATATTTACAACCTCGTAACCAGGCTCATTTCACGAACCACTACGTCAGTGAAATGAGCCTGCGTGTACGAGGTTGCCATATTTAAAAATCGCTAACTTGATCAAATCTAATCCTTTCTCACCCAATAGTCACAAATTCCATGGGAAACTGGCAGCACAAACGAATTACGAACTTTTGCTACAATCAATGAGATGGCAGATCTGATACATTCTCTCCGCACTGCCCCCAAACTGGTTAACCAATTCGACGCTGTAGAAAAAAAGCTGTATTAAGAGAAGACGTGTGAATGGGTGAACGTTGTATGGAAGTTCTACGCGTAGCGTAGTTTTGATATTGTTCCTTTGAGTTGGAAAGGGTTATCAGTTATATTTTTAAAAAATATATGAAAATTGAATAAGAATTTCAGTCTTATTAAAACATTTGATTATAAAATTCAGCGATAAAACTATGTACATAGTTAAGAAATAAAATATTATTTATAAAACGACGACGTTTCGACGCTGCCAGAACGTCATTATCAAGTCAAAAATTAAGCAAGAAAGTCACAATATATATAAGATAAGAAACAATAAAATAGTTCGTATTGAGTCACAGTGATCATTAAGAAACAATAAAATTGATGAAATAAAAGTTTTGCCTGTATTGAATCAGATTGTTCAAACAATATATATACACTAAAGTTTTGCCCGTATTGAGTCAGATTGTTTGTTTAAACTAGGTTTGAGATGCTTTATAAAAAGCTTCTCATTAACAAGGCAATCAAACTTCGCTTTGCATTTCTTCAGTACTTTAAATTGGCTTGCTTTCACAGTTACATGCTCTTGGGCGTGTTTTCCAATTGATGAAGTTGGAGCTTTGTGTTCAGCCATTCTTTGGTGCAAATGTCTATTTGTAAAGCCAACATAATCTGCTTCGCACAGATCACATTTGTAGTAATAAACAACGTTGCGTTGACTCACAATAGAAGATTTTCTTTCATTAGGCTTTAACAACTTCTTGCTTGTAAAGACAGGTTGTATATTTAAGCCAATCTTGTTCCCAAGTGAACACAGTTGTTTTTTAATGCGTTTGTTGCTCTCTGGTCTTTAAATGGAATATTTATCCTGATTATTTTCTCGTTGTCAGTCGATGGTACTTTTTGCCACTTTGAAGGCTTTTATTAACAATCGAATCAACTAATTCCTAAGGATAGTCTAACCGTTTGAAAATAGTACGCAGCTTGTCACATTCTTGTTCTAGGCCTTGGGGTGTTGATGGTAATACCTTTGCTCAATGGACCATGGTCTTAATCAAACATTCTTTATAGCGCTTGTCAACATGATTATGGAAATGCAATAATAAACCAGTGTTGGTGGATTTTCTATACACTTCTGTCCCCTAAGCGCGATCCCTTCTTTAAAATCTCCATGTCAATAAACGAAATTCGATCATTACGCGCAAGTTCCATTGTAAAAGATAAATTTGGGTGTAAGTTGTTCACTGTTGTCAAAAAATTCTCTACTGTAATAACGCTTGGCATAATTACTAAGGTATCATCTACATATCGCCGATACAACGTTGGAAGCAATCCATCCGACACAAGCTTTTCTTCAAGATAGCACATGAAGACGTTAGCCATTAAGGGACCTAACGGACATCCCATGGCCACTCCATCTATTTGTTCATACAAGCAGCCGTTAAGGGGGCATTACGGTTAAACGGCACTTTTTGACTGCTTTTAGCATTACTTTTGATGATATCGCCGTCCATAGTTTCGAAATTTTAAAAAAGCCTCAATCAATTCACAGACTAAATGCAAAGGAAGCATCTTGAATTTTTTCAGAATTTTTGGATTAGAATAAAGTGTTAAGTTTAAGGGGGGAGATTGGTAATTTTGAAGAGAGATTTGAGTTTTGGGATTTAAGGAGAAGTTGAAAAATTAATTTTGAAGTTAATAAT
>JAOBAY020071166.1:0-11721 GCA_025331085.2 Zoanthus sociatus | reverse complement strand
TTTACTGAATATTTCACGAAATTCCATTTGTGATTTTTAAATAAGGACATTATGAGCTACAGAAATGCGTAAAAAAATTTTTCATTTCATAGGCACTTTAAAAAATCCAACAGAAAAACTGATCAAAAATGTCCCAAACTGCTTCATAACAAACTCAAACTTAAATAGAAATGTTTGATTTTAGGACGGGTCATCATTGACGGATATTTTCAAATATTTGATAGCTAATTCTTCCCGTACGTCCTTAATTTATAAGGGTATTTAACTTCCAATGCTTGAACGCTGTATTTCGGCTGAAATGTGAATATTTCTTACATCATTCTTTTTTCAAACTGTCTCAACGAATCATACAAAACAAATGGTACCGGTGGGTTACAACTGGTCAGGGAAGCATAATTATTCAATTTCAATGTTTTACTTTTAAATACTATAGATTGCGCAAATGATGTTTATAATGTGACCACGTCATTGTCAATTGTCATTTCGCAAAAGCTATTTTCTTTAATCTACTGTAATACAAGAAGCATCTCTGCGAATCTCGACAATCTAACTAATATGCTAAGGAAACTTACTAATCAGTTTACAGGCATTGGCCTCAATGAAATTGAAAATTTCCGTAAACAATTACTTCTCAATTTAGGCTTGCCGGGATACCGATTCCATCCAAGTTTTTTACAAGATAAACAAACTCAATCGGATTTAACAAATTTAGAATTTAGCTTTGAAGTTTTATGGATTCAAATTATAAATGATGCACTATAAAACTTTGTCTGCGGAGTAATCTATAGGCATCATAATCATAATATCATCGAATTACTCAATTATCTTAACTTTGCTGTGAAAATAACTGAAAGAAAATACGCCATGCGTGATAATGGAGGATTTCAATTTAGATATTTTAAGTGTGATTCACATTTCGATAATTTTTCTATTATATTGCTATAAACCATTAGAAAGCACGCTGTGCAAAACATTAAAAATATAATTATTACCAATAAATTTGACTTTCACTGACGTTTTGGTCAAATTCTATGCAAAAGAAATCAGTCATATATCATGACGAAGAAGAAGAATAAATGTTATTGGTACATCTGGTTGTATTGCTTCAATATTACAGTAAGATGTTGTTGCTCAAAAGCGACTCTTTGTTCAAAAACGTTATTTAACGATTTACCTTTTCTGGAGTCTCAAACATTTGCTCTAAATTCACAATTCCTTGATGATTGAGATGCTAGAAAAAAATCAAATAACCGAGTACATTAGTAACAATGAAAGTGAATTATATTTGTTACAAAACCAAACTTACTTCATGCTTAATCTTCTTCGTACCAGGGGTACATAAGCTAGCTAAAGCTAAATCCTTTACGAGCCTAGTGGCCCAAGGAACCGGCGCTGTAGTATTAAGCGGATGAGAGTCTTTGACTCCCCCTGGACAGGACACTAATCCATCGCAGGTTAGTTCCCAGCAAACGCTGGTACTCATTTACCTACCCCGGAAGGATGGAATGCTGAGTTGGCTTAGGAGGAAAAGAAGGTCACACAAACATTCCAATCTCGGCAAACTGCCGGGAACGAACTGGGGACCTTGTGGTTGGAACGCAGAGATTTTATCAAATGCGCCAACCACGTCCGCCATGTACATAAGGCCGATACAAAACCAAAACAATTACATATATAACCTATTTTCACAGCAAAGATTTAGAAGAACATCATGTATAAGAAGATCAGCACATCCTACGATAATAGGCAAGTTTCACATTCCACGTTCCTGCTGACTGAAATCACATTTCTGCAGATTCAATTTCAGTCTTAGTCTCGTTTTCTTGTCAAATATTCAAAATTACAATTGAGAGAGTAAAAAGTATTGTAAAACTGAATTAACGTTCAGCATAGCTTGGCTTAATCGCGTTGATACGTTTGTTCCGTTCTGTATCGCACGGCGTCCACCAGGCGTCTGCGTTACGCATAATCTTTGGCGTTTCTCTCGAGTTTGAAAACTCCTAACCCGCTCTCTGGAGAAATGCTTTAGTCGTTATAATATACACAGCCACGTCTCTCGTGAACGTCCACAGTTGAACTCTTGGCCGTTCAGCGGCACCTTGTTTTGACCTTCATAACGTTTGTATTTTTCACACTGACGTCTAATCCGACTCCCATTGCTTGTCTGGCTAATCTTGCCATGTTTTCATACGTGTCATCATTTTTGAAACTAGCGCAAGTTCATCAGCGTAATCCACGTTCTCTACGTCTCTCCATCCACCCACTTGATACCCGTCTGCTATTTGTCGCATTCTTCATAATACAATCAATCTCAAGCAGGGAAGAGAAGCAGGGCTCAAGACTAACTTTTCAACTTACAATATTGTGGCTAGTGGCAACTTACAGTTGATGTAACTAGCCAAAAAAAGACTTTACTAGGCAAACAATAAAAGTCTGAGAATGTCTTCCTTGAGAAAAACATTCAATTTCATTGTTTACAAACTAGTGGAAATTAAAAAAACCTACTATCCCACACTCCCAGAATTGCTACTACTCTGTGCTAGTTGCCTATCGTTAGTGTCGCGCAGTGACTGAAAACAGACCGTCCATGTTTGAAGCCTTACTCAACAAGAAAATAGCTGGGCAACTTTCCACCATGCAAAACTGCATTACAATTCAGGAATATCTAACTTCATATTGAGGCTAAGACTGTAAAAATTAAATACGTTGCAATTGGAGTCAATGACAGCTACAAATTTGAAAATGGTCTTTAATCTAATAAAACTAGCACGGATTAGAAAACGTTATGAATGTACGATCAATAGCCCAACGTGGTACATTCATCAGAGCACACTAATGCTGTTCTTCTATTCCTCTTTAGTTCCGTTCGTATAACTTTGCATACCTTAAGGATAGCGTATTCATTCTTTAATTGCGCCTCTTGCTTTGTTGGGAACCTCAGTTTGTCGATAACTTTGATAGCCACCTCTCTCCCACTCTCTCGATGTACTCCTAGAACACACATTCTTCAAGATTACTTACTGTTATTATCTTGTCTACTGCATATCTGTTGCACCCGAAAGTCATTAACGATAATAACATTCTTTGATTTACAAGATATGTTTCGATCGAACATCGATCATCTTCAGTTAGAAAATGAAAGTTGCTTATAATTATAGGGTGCAAAAATAATAGAGAATAACTGCACTGCAACAGGCTCTTACATATACAATAGATTAAAAATATGGTAAAAAAAACCAGTGGCGAGTGTTGTTTCAAATACAAAGAAAACCAGTACTGCACAAATAAAAAATAAAAATTAACATTAAACCGAAAGACCTACATTAAAATGAATTCATTAGCAATGTTTAAACGCACGCATAGCAAGTCGTGATACATGACGACACATGATACATGAAATTTTGATGATTGTTAATCAGGTATTCAGTAAATCTTGCAAATGGTTGAATTCAATCCTAAACAATAAAAGAGAAAAAAAAACTGATCAAAAACGTCACATAGTGCTTCACAACAAACCCAAACTTGTCTAAAACGCGGGAAAAGTTTTGGACGTGCGGCAAAAGCCCACCAAATGAAAAAACTTGAGTGTGTATTCTTTTGCTGGAGTAAAAGCTCTAAAAATAATTTAAATTCATCTACTCAGTGGTTTGAAGTTTTTGCAGACTCGACTATGGTTAAACCAAGAAGCAAAAGTTATAATCTTAATTATAATTTAATTTATTATTAAAATAACTGCCGTTCGTGCTTGTTATTGACAGATGAAACTGAAATCAAGAGATCGATTTTGACCACTTGACCGAGCGGATTTTTAATAGTGCACGAGGGTTGCTTATTAAACCTAATTACTGCAAGTCTTCTTTATATCTGATAGCTGCATGTCTGTTTTACTGCTTATTATATATCGCGATTTTACCTAATAACTGAGTCGAGACGTGCAAGAATGTAAAATATTGAAAAAGGACATCTAACTTAAACTTCCGACTCACCTCCGTATACTATTCCGAACTGCCCTGATCCTAATATGTCGTCTGGAAATACTTGATAAAGCTGGCTAATATCCTAGAAATGTTTGATACAAGACAACAAGCTGCAGTTAAAGAAATGAAAATTTGATATTTCAACATGTAGCTCTAAAAATTATCTGGGTTTTAGTAAGAAACAAGTGCATTTAGAGAACGGTGAAAGTATACTCACTGGACTGGGGACAGGAGGCCTTGTGCTGGGTAATCTTAGAAACTGCTGTGTGCAAGGACAAGACGAAGAAAGCCGTGAACAATTAAGAGACGTTATGCGAATTATTTTAGCAAAGTCTGGTGCTTTATATCGTGCAACATAGATAGGCGGAAAATTAAAGTAACATCCGGAAGGTGATACTTACTGTGCGGGTGAAAGGATATAATTAAGCATACATGGATAGCAATTTAACATATTAACTTATATTAACTTATTACACAGTGTTTTTACAAGAGGTACTTAAGCAATAATACAATCAATGAGTGTTGACTTAAGGCTTAAGAGCGAAATATTTAAAACAGAAAAATTTATCTTTGAGTTTATTTTAAATACAATTACTGGACTTGGACAAGGTTGAACAGAATGTTGCGAGCTGTCAGTGGCGACCTGATTCACCGTTGTCCTAAGACTAACTAAATTACATATTCTGCAATTACAAAGCCCAATAGCTACGTTATCATCCAATTACTGACTTTCTTTCTCCATTTTATCTTATTT
The DNA here is from genome assembly GCA_025331085.2 of Zoanthus sociatus. Lineage (NCBI taxonomy): Eukaryota > Metazoa > Cnidaria > Anthozoa > Zoantharia > Zoanthidae > Zoanthus > Zoanthus sociatus. Next base: position 6,990 of record JAOBAY020071166.1, on the reverse strand, counting down.
TAATATATTATAGGAACTGACTGTCATAAACGGCTTTAATCTGTCTCTGTAAACTCTCAAAAACGAGCCAGATTCTTGTGTCATAAAGCAGAAAAATTCCGCCTGACAGTATCACGCATGATCAGTTCATATATAAAGCTAAACTCCGCATGACGGTATTTCGCATGATCAGTATAATATACAGCTAAATTCCACCTGACGGTTATTTGCAAGAGCCATGACGTATTTGTAAAATAAGTAAAAATTCCATTAGAAGATAATGTTGGTTACCCGTTTACACGGAACCATTAACTCCGATCAACCAAATAATTAATTGGCTGAGAGTACAAAGATTTGAAAGAATTGCAAGCCTAAGACAACTCCGTCAATAATATGTCTCGGTCAACGGAAGCCGAAAAGAAAACAAGACGACGAGCGAATGGAGAGCAGGGAGGGAAAGGAGCGCTAACAAGCAAAAACTCCTTGACGTTCATCTTTAAAGATTTATTTCAAAATGGCATTATAACGCTCCTACTCGATGAAAGCTATCAAAACAAACCTGCATAAGTTGAAAAAACATAAAAACTTTTTTTTTTCTTTTCTGTTAGAAAAGAAACCGGTTTAAAGAAAATTATCAAACAATATGTCTTGTTCAAATTTGCAGCAATCATAACAAGTGAAGTATATAGAAGCTACTAGAAGTGTAACTCTGTTGAAATAAAGCTTTTATCAAACCAGAAGGAAGTATTGCCCTTAGAAAAACCTTTGTCGGCATAAAGTTGAAGTAATTCGAGATTTCAAATAAAAGTTATGCTATTCTTATCCAAATTAGATAGCAATTTTGACAGACACATACAGTATCATAATCAAAAACTTTCGCCTTCGATTCTCGGTTTTCCAAATGGAATTCTCAACGGTTTTAAGCTCAAGTAACATCTCCCGAACCAATCGACATTTTACATTCAGATTGAGTTTTGTGAGTTCTGCTGCAAACAGCTTCCTTTCCTTCTTCCCAGTTTCCCATTTTTTCAATTTTTATCTCCCAGACCCCCTCCACCACCCCTCGTCTATGCGCTTGTTATGTGTGCTAATGTTTTTAATTTATGTTAGAAAATTCTAAATTCTAAAATTTAGCGAGAAGCAAACAGATGAGATAGAATTTAGAATTTTCTAAATTTTAGGATTTGTTTTTTTTCAGCATTGTTGTAACTATCTATACTAATTTAACAATTTCTATAGAACTTAATAATTTTAAATTTTTGAATGTATATCTGTTATATACTTATATTTTGAATGTATATCTGTTATATAATTTATATTCAACTCTTATATCTAATCATGTAAACTCGTTTTAAGAGGGCCATCATCAGTGCGTGTTCATTGTCAAGTGTTACCCTCTAAAGTTTATTGTATTGTATTGTATTATGTTAAACTAATAATACAGCTTGGACAAAATATGCACTAAATTTCACGTAAAGGTGGTTTTACACGAACCAACTTTTAACGCGACTTGTCGCGCAACGATGTTGCGTTAAAAAGTTAATTGTGGTATAAGATGGTACCGGAGTTGACGTTTCGCGTAAAGTTTTGCTCGGTAACGCGTTGCGAGTTTTTGAAATGGTTTCAAAAACATTTAACACAACATGACGAATTTCAAGAAAGTTGGTTTGTGTAACATGTCACGCAAATTTTTAACGTTGCGCGAAAAGTCGAGTTAAGAGTTGGATCGTGTAACAGCACCTTCAAATGAGACACACGTCGCCCATTAGAAATTTAACACAATTTGGATGTAATTATTTCTCTAAAAAACCGCATGAACAGAAATGTCAAGGTTTTGTTTCTTTCTCTACTGTGAAGAAAAAACAAACTGTTCTACAACTTTCAGAAACACAGACGCAGGTTTGTATCGTCATCACATCATTTCATCAACATGGTCTTGTGTGAAAAACTATTTTCCCGCAACTTGGATAAAAAAATTTGTCTTATAAATGATTCATTTCAAAACTGAATTATTCCGTATCAGTCACTTTGGTAAAGCAATTTTCCGACTAGTTACATTACCACTTTCTGATAGTAACGAGACTAAAAATTCAGTTATCGAAGACAGTTAAAGACTATGTATCAAATGGAATATTATAACATTACATACCGGCTGAGGGTCTCGAGGCTTTAAATCATCGAGTGTAATTTCCATTTCTTCTTCCGAGGCTGCTGTTTAGCAATGAAAAGGAAAAACATGATTAGTTATTATTTTAATTACCAGCTTATTCACCTAGAATTGATCTAAGCCAGTAAAACTACTTTTGACACATTTTGTTTAATATACACTAGAATTTTCTGAAGTTGCCCATCCTTTGTGGGTAAGAAGGCATAATTATGTTCATCATCCCCTTACAATGCCAGTCTTAAATGTTCTTGACATGTCCCCTTTTAGTTGCACTGTACCAGTCCCTATATTGTGCTTTATTTACAAATTCCAAATTGCCAGATATTTATTTATTAGTATTAAGCTAGCAGGTTAATAGTACTTTACATGCATTCCGATTGGTTCATCAAACACTGAATTTCCTAAAAATTAAAATTCGATAAAAGCCTAAAACCACTGTTAAAAATTTCCTGCACTATTCATCTCGGTTACTCAACCGTGAAAATTTTGATTGCATGCTGATTGCTCATGTGTGAGATAAATTTGGAAGACTAATTGTGAAACTTGTTTTTGGCCAGATTTTAATAAAGATTTTTTAAAATAACTTATTTTAAAAGTGTTTATCACCTGCTAGTTTAATACTAAAATAATTATACCCCTCAGTGTTGGTGTCTAGCAATAGATATTTACCTCACCACTTTGCAGCTCGGTAAATATCCATCATTAGGCACTTCCACTTTGGGGGATAATTTTTAACTACTGTAATTGTTTCTTTGGAAATTATCAACATATTACAGATATGAACATGATTCTTGATTATAATTGAGAAAAATTTATTTTTTTTCCAGAAAAACAAGCCATAATGTTCTTTGTTCTGTTTGCATCTAGCAAATTAAAGCTGCAAATGGCTGGAACTTCTATTAGTTGTGGCAGCAGACGGGTCCCCAACTTAATTTTATTTTTGCCAACTTTTCTCCATTGGCTGGTACTTTGAAATAAAGATAGTAGATGACCGAGTTTTGTCAGATCAAACATTTCAATAGATGTTACTTCACCAAAAAACTTTGTTTCAAATCTGTTATGGTGCTTGGAGCTGGAAGTGAGATATAAGACTGCACCATGATAATGTAGCACAGTTTTTCGAATGAGGAAGTTTTCATTATTATTGACTATTGTTTGTTCATTTGTGTTTAAAATGACTAAATAAAGGGATTAAAAAATATATGTAAGTCGTTCTTTTTTTTTTTGCTTTTAAAAGACAAGAAATTTGTGAATACAATACAGAAAGAACTGAAAATACTCAAAAATACATCGAGTTATTTTATAAACCTTGGTAACCATGGTAACAAAAGAATTGTTATGTGATTAATATTAAATGAAAGTTCAAAGTTCCATTGACATTCATTGCAAATCTCAAGTCAATCAGTCTACACATAAAAATTGGGTAATTTTGGGCATAAAGTATTTTGCATTTTTTCAATTTTTGGTACTTTACATGAATTTTATCATATTTTTGGGTACATTGGATGTTTATTTTGAAACTTGTAAAATTGGTATTCCACTACTAACCCACCCTGGGTGACTGGATTATAACCCAAAGAATCACTCTGTAAGATAAAGAAAGTTGAAATAAAAATAGAAGACCGTGTATTATTAATACATGCAAAACTAATATTTAAAAAATGAGGTAATAATTTACGCTTTAAAACACTCACTAAAATATTATATTGTACTTATTAAAGCATAAATTATTACCTGATGGAAAATTATATATTAAACACTTGAATGCAATGCAAGCTTTTAGCAGAACTGCCCAACATCTCCTGTGTTTATTCTTGCAGCTCACTTATCTCATTTCATCTTTATTTAAGAATAATTAGTATTACATTTTTTAAACATTTTTTGACATAGACATTTACAATTACAGTGAGTGTTTACTCCCTGGAACTTGAGCTTGGCATGAAATTTATATGAAATCATTAGTGGCAATATTATTCTACACTTTCTAATTATAATCTAAATGACCAGCATCCCCTAAAGGCAGTAAAGCTATATCCTCTGGGACTCCTTTAAAAATCGCATGCTCTTTTCCAAAGTATTTGGGTACTCAAAGCTGCAAAAGTCATAGTTTCATCTGCCCACAAACAAACTGGGACAAGGACATAAAGACTTCCTTTCCTTCTTTCACCCTGTGGAAGATCAAAGGAGGCTTTGCTCGCAGGGTAATTCAGCATCAACATTTAGAAAAAACAATATTGTCTATTAAAAGTTTATAACAATTACAAGCTTTACAATGTGAAAAAGTCCTCAATCTGGAGAGGAACGGAATCCATTGAGGGTATGAAGTATCCCAATTACAAGGTAATTTGTAATCAAATTTTATACTATTGTAACCATTTAACTGAAAAACATACTTCAACAACAAAAATGTTCAGGAAAAGAAATGACTTGGTGGTCAAATGAACTATTTTCATAAAGTGGTGCAATGGATTTATACAAAGTAAAAGTAAAAAATAGTATTAAAATATTTAACTTGACTTTGTAAATAAAGATTACTTGCTGCCAACAATAGTATTCTTATAAAGATTTAACAGAGCTTGCAAACAGAGAAGGAAAAGTGATTAGGTATGGATGTGTTCTCTGAGATGGAAAAGGTATGGCAAACACAAACTACAGTACTTATTAATCACTGATGTCAATCTGTCAATACTGCATTTTAATAAATGATAAACATGCTACTTAAATTTTATATTGATATATTATTTGATATTGCTTTTATTGAAGAATGTTAAAATAAAAAAAAATTAAAGCAAATTAAAAATAAAATTACACTTGATTAAGAATACATATAAGTTCAGCATTACAACAAATATTTTTAATACAGAATGTAAAATAAACTTGGATAGATCTGTCTGGTAATCATGTTGTGCCAGCCAAGAGGATGACTTGTGAAGCAACACTTTGCATCTGCAATCTATAGACCATTTCCAAAGAAAAAAATAGTAATTAATATCGAGCAACTTGGAATTTGTAAATAAAGAAAATAGGGACTGATACAGTGCATCTAAAATGGGACATGTCAAAAACATAAAAGACTAGCATCGCAAGACTGACATGTCTTCTTAACCATGAAGAATGAGCACCTTCAGAATACCCGGTTACTATTGTACCTCATTTAACAACACATGTTTTTAAAGAACAAGGAATGAGCAAGAATACAGTTGTGGCCAGGTGTTCTAGTAATTCTATATTTATTTAATATAAATAGAACGTGCCAAAACTAGTGCAGTTTCGCTTGCTTAGATCTATCAATTCCAGGCAAATAAGCTGATGTAAAAAAACTAATAATTTTTTTACATAATGTTTTTAGTACGTCATTTTGATTGATGACATTGCCTGGGTTATGAAGTTCTGTTGTATAATTTTATTTCAACCAAACATGTAAGATCAATTCCTGGTGAATATTAAAGCTGGTGAAAACTTAATTATTTTCAATTCAATTTCTTTTGTCCCATCAATGCTCATTTTGATCGATGGCTTATCAGGGACTGATACATTGAAACTAAAAGGGGACATATCAGGAACACTTAAGACCTGCAGTTGCAAGGGGACGATGAACATAATTATGCACTCTTATGCACTTGTCATCGGCTTCCACAAGGGGGGGGACCCTGGGGAAATGTGGGGACTTTGATTTTTCCATGATCCAAACAATGAATATTTCAGTCTCCACATCTGGGGAAAAATTTGCTAGAAAATCCCCAACAATTCCCCCTATAACCGAGTCCCTAAACCCAGTTATACAACTATTCAAATTTCTCAGAAATAAATAGCTGAACAGAACTTTATTGGGAGATATAGGCCATACGCTACTGTGAAACAGTGGTACATCACGAAAGACTGAGATGTACCACTTTTTCACAGTAGCACATGGCCTATATCTCCTCATTATACTGCACAACACCGAATACTACTGAAAGACAACTTCTTGATTTTAGAACTTTATTAACAATCTTGGGCAAACCAAGAGGGTATCTCAAATGAGGTTACCCTAACTTGAAGATCGCTTGGGAGTCGGTAATCACCAAAAGGCCGTTGAGATGAGAGTGAAATAGAGTAAGGCTTGCGATATTGGGAGGTCAGGGTTTAGGGTTTCGGGATGTTTAGGGTCTAAGGCGTTCATGATGAATGATGATGATGGTGATGATGATGTTCTTGTTGTTGATGGTGATGACAGTGATGATGATGATGATGATGATGATGACGGTGGTGACGATGATGACGGTGACGATGATTTTGGTATTGTTGGCTTTGGTGTTGTTGATAACGGTGATGCCGATGATGATGGTGATGTTGATCATGATGGTGGTGGTGGCGGTGGTGGTGATGGTGGCACTGGTGGTGATGTTGCAACGGTTGTGATGATGGTCTTCGTGATGGCGACTATGCTCAGATTTCCCTGTGGTTGTATGATGGTTCATTGTTCCGAATCTATGTAGACTAGAACAGAGTTGTTCTATGTTCTTCTATTCAGAAGGTAATCTGTATTGGTAACACAAGCATTATGTTGCTTTGTGCCTTCATCGTCGTGGTTGTGGCCGGCTACCTGGCCACACGACTATTGCACATGGGTAGTTTTCTAAATAAGGGTCCCTTTTAGGGTCCTTTTTATAGGCCCAAAAAGGGGCCCTAAGGGGGAGAACTACCCTCATAGCAGTCCACCGTACCTAGCTCCAAGATCCTGAGGCCATGGCGTGCTTTCCGAGCGGCAACGCCAGGCGCTGGCCCGGGAGCACTTGACCGTGCAGCGTGCCATAGCCGTTTAACGAAATTCGCGGAAAATGTGCATGATTGGACTTATTAAG
>JAOBAY020071156.1:0-11723 GCA_025331085.2 Zoanthus sociatus | reverse complement strand
CTACCAGTTGGGATTCTTAACTGGGAAAATGGGATTTTAACATGACACTGAAAAGCCCCTCAGGAGAGTTGTCATTATTTTTACAACGATGTATTTATATTTGCATGTTATTTGCTAAAAAATCTTATTAAAAAGATTAAGATAAGACTTTAAAATTTGAAATAACAGTGTTTCACTTTTCATTCATTTTTGGCTTTCAAAGTTAACAGAATTTCTCTTCTTAGAATAAAAGATATAGAGGAACCTTCACCGGATTTGGGGAATAACTTGTTAATGATATCTCAATAACGTTGCTTTGACATTTATATTTTCGTTTTGCGATCAGTTGATAACATAATTAATATTAAAAGGTTTAAATCTAATCTAAAAGCTTAAAATAGTAAAAGACGTTATAAAACACGTACTTAAAAACTTTAAACCTAAATTTTCGACCGCTATCTTTGACCTTCGTTAGAGGTAAAATATGCTTGATGTTTGTGAAGCAACATGCTTAACTTGTCTCCTGATGAAATATCAAGCATTTTTTAACTCTGACGAAGGTCACAGATAGTGGTCGAAAATTTAGTTTTTAAGTACGTGTTTTATAACGTCTTTTACTATTTGAAGCTTTTAAGATCAGATTCAAACCTTTTAATAATAATTTGACATTTATCATTGTTGATGAAAATCCACTTCAGCTTTGTATGATTAATTCGCTTGCCTAATTTCTTATTTATAAACGTTTTTTTTATGTTAACTTATAGAAAAAAGTAAATGTCTTTGTCGAGTGTAATTACATTGCATACTGCCGGAATTACTTCTTAAAACTTGTAAATTTTAGCAGAAACAAAGAAAAGTAAAGTTACAGATATTAAGTTTTTATAATATAGTTTTTACTCGAATTTTGATATATTTTTTCCAAGATGCCATTGGAAATGGTGTTTAGAACAAGCTAGGGAATTGATTTACCATAAACAGCAACCAATGTGTGAAGAACAACTTTTTGCACAATATTAAAGATTTACGTTAAATGGCATTCTAGCAACTCAAAAAACAAAACAAATCTTTTCATTATATTTCTTATGAAACATCGATCCCACTTCAATAAAGCTCTTTCAAATGACATCGATCACGTTCTTTAAAGAACAATAGCTATACAGTGATAGCTACATTGACTATAAACCACATGCTGCCAGATGTCGGCCAAAGCTACTTATAAAATGCATCAAACAACACTTTTCTCTTTATTACGTCAACTTCATGTTTATGTTTACTAGTTTTTGTATTCATAAATGAAAGCATATTATTTGAAATATTTTGCTTTTTCCTTATCTTGTAACAGTTTGTTGCAAAGATAATTTAAAATACTTTTAAAAGAAAATGAAAACTGTTTTCTCTTAATTTAAAAAAAAACGTATATTTGTTATTATGTTATCTGTGCAACGCCATACAGCCACAATAAAGCAAATGAAATACAGCAGATGTTTCCTTTTGATTGTCACTCATGATACGTAAATCAGTATTTATTAAAATCAAAAAGCAGTAATGTTGGGCTGTTTCTGGCGATTCCTTTTCTAATTTGGGATAAAATAAAATGTTGTTTAAAGATAATCGGAATAGGTAAACCACCCCTATAAGAAACCCATCAAGGTGAACATTTGTAGTTCATTGTCGTATAAATAATGTAACTCAACGCTTAGACCTTCGTTAGAGAAGTCTAAAATGTTATTTTTTTTTATCGAATATGGTCTTTAGCCACTTAACCTTAAGTGTTATAAATTAATCGTTTAATCCGGTTATTGTTTTATTGCTAATTCTGTCATCCCCGTGAGCCGTATCTTCAAGGGAATCCAGCCACAAAAATTATCCTGATTCCCTTCTTCTTTTTCAGTTTATTTATATATAAAGCAACACCGATCAAAGGACTTCCTTTTAAAGCTGTTTTCATTCACCTATTGCTATAACAGTACTCGTCTTAGTCATGTAAAATGACTTCAAACAAAATATATTGTGCATCTGATCCCGTCCCCAGTTAACGCCTGTAAAACAAGTGATTTTCCCGATCGATAGAAGAAATAAAAATCCCCCACTAAAAGTTCCAATTCTCCATCATTTTGCGAAAAACGAGTCCGTTGAGAAAGACAAATAACATTATTTGTTGATAGTATGATAAACCGTTCTGATTCAGCTCCTATGGCGCCGGTAAAAGATGATAAAGGCAATAAAAATTGCCGATAAATTTTTAAGAGAAAACAGCCTTTTTTGTTTATAATTTAACGAAAAATATTGCACACAACATGTCTGACTGTCTACAAATACAGCAAGTTTTTTTCGAGGCCTGTGTAAACTTCGGTATGATGGGTTTTAAATTTTATTTATTTTTAGCATAAATACATTTGTATGTTTTTGCCTTTTTTATTTAAGAAGTTGTTTGAAACTTTTTAATGGTAAGGTTTTAAGTCTTAGTTTTTCTGATTTTTTTTATCCCAAAACAGCAATCTTGAATTTTTACTCTTAGTGCTTTGTAACTTGCAGCTTTGACCACTTTATCAATACTTGAATTTCTTCTAGCTTAGTTGGATGGTTCTGCCCATTATTCTTCAACTGTACCTCATCAGTAATATTACACTGAGGTTTCCCAAAACGTAGATGCTTGCCAAACTTAACCTGAAATATAAACCACAATATGATAATTTATTGTTCAGGATAAAGAAGCTATCAAAGTATTACCAAGGCGAGATCAATAAAAAGGGAGTATGCGAATTTGTAAAATGCTAAGAAAGAAGGATGATCATATATAGCAATAGTATATTATGAATGTGATTTATAACCTTTTGGCAAACCTTATTATATAAATAAAAAAAATATTTAAAAAATGTATTAATGAAAGAATGAATGAATGATGTTGATGATTATGATGATAATAACAACAATGTGTACAATATTATGTGTTATTTCTCCATGCATAAGTTTATTTTCAGCCTGATTGGAGAAATGATTAGTTAAGTACTCCACTCCATACACTTACAGTAAAATTCATTGAGATTCAATAGACCAATTCAGCTTGGGTCCGAGAGGAATAAAACAAAAGAAATCCCTATTGGCATTGACGAAATGATAATCTATTTCTTTTGTTTTATTCCCCTATAATCCTCGGACCTAAGCTGAATTTTAATATATCAAAATTGGTCTATTTTTAAATGTGCTCATGCAGAAAAAGTTATGAAGAAGGACTATATATGCTTTCAAGTGAGATGTAAGGAATTAGAAATGCCTAATTGCTAATGATGTACTGATGCAACATCAGTACAGCAGAATGAAGGTTACGGGTTTCGTAATGTCGCTAAATCTATGTGAGTAAATCAGAGTGGGGCTATCCGGTTGGGAAAAAAAAGTTACTAAATAGTAAAAATTAGTACTTAGATCAAGGCTTTTTGAGGCTATTTTTGGAGTGGGAGGACACAGAATGAGTTTGCTTGAGGAAACAGATGAGCATCCAAGAAACAAAGATGACAATTTTATTTTCCATGAAATTAACTATTAAGGTAACAGAAAGTTTTATAGTCGAGGCTGCTATAAAAAAATCATTCTAGTGCTTACGTGACGCATATTTACAAATAATGTGTGAATTAACAATACCAAAGGCAATTACACATTTTATTTTTGAGAATTGCATGCATAAATGAATGCAAACCCAGTTTTGCTTAAAGTAGTTCTTCCGACCCGGGGGTGAACTCAGCCTTGTTAATCGGGCTGAAATTTCAGCCCTGGCTTCAATACACTCCTTATTAAATTAGATGCACGGTTATATGAAAAATTTTCAATCAAGGGCTGAATTTAAAACCCGGTGCTGACATTTCAGCCCAGCAAGCTCAAGCTGGGTTGAAAATTTTACTATGTAATTGCGCATTTAATTTCATACGGTTTTGTACTGAAGCCAGGGCTGAAATGTCAGCCCGGTTAGCGGGGCAGAGTTCAACCCCGTAATTGAAAAAACTCCGAGAGACTGCTGTCAGTGCTTTTTACAAACAGAACACTCATGCATGCGCTAGCCACACAATTCTGCACGAGATTTTGTGCATGCAGTATTAACAATTTCTAGTCCATTGTGTGACTAGCAAGTACGTCTATTTTAAACAAAACACGAACTGCAACAATGCTTTTAAACTTTGGCTTCTTCTATAGGTACCATAGACATAGTAACGCATATTACGTAAATGCAGTTTTAACCAAGAAATCACGCTAAAATAAAGCTCACCCCGACTGTCAACCAATCAAGAATCACCTCTTCCGGTGCGCTTAGAAAGGCCCTAAACTTTTAGACATTCGATCAAAGTTCACTGCATTTGTACGGAATTCATACATGACTTTACGAACTTGAAGCAGCCGGATTTGAATAATCAGGAATTTAGTTAGGTAGCGTTGTTCAAATAGAATAAGATGGAAATCACAAAAAAGCTGTATATGAATAGAGCTTGAAATTTACCTAACTTTGAGACTACAGTAACTAGAAAATACAGTCGACAAGAAACCTGTTCATACGGCAGGGTTTGCAAATTTGTACTTTTAATAATGTGCAATCTTACTTTCAGTAACATAAGAAACACTCTACCTTGTTTATATTTTTGCACTTTTTGGGATTGAGTTATATATGGTCTCTGAAACTTTTTCAAATCTTGAAGACTCGACCATTTTTCACATAAAATTATGTAAAATTATGCGTTATCACTGGACTACCTGGGAAATAACAACGTTGGTTGCTGTTTTATACTGCTGGATAACTTTGACAAAACCTCTGCGTGTCTCAAACAAAAATAACGTTTAGCTTTAGTTTAAAAAAGTGTGAATTTGAAACTTCGCACTTTAGACAGAGGAATTCAATGCCATAATTTAATAACTAAAGCTCAAATGGACTTGACTTTAGAACTTTGATAATATTACTCAAAAAGAACAGTTTGGAGGCAGCGTGCCTTGGGTATAAATAAAGTTTTCTTTTATTTAGCTACTTAGCCTTTTTAGCTATTTACTCTTTTTACCACTGTCGCATTATACTGTTGAGAGATTTTTATGTTTTAAAATGAATTTCTATTTTTTGTTTGTTGTGAATAACAATAAGTTATTCACTTAATGTTATAACAATGATTCTTTCGAATTTTGTGTATTTTATCCAGAACCGTAAACCCTGCTAGTTACTAGAAGAATATCTTTAATAAATAAATGATTGTTTTGATAACCTTCAGTAAGTGGTTATAAAAGTAAGAAATTTTGTCACTCGGTTTTGTCAACATAAGTGGCCAGCGAACAACTACTTACAAATCTTAAAACAGGTAGCCAAGTTAACCCTGTCACGGCGTTCAGTTAAAATTACAATTGTGTGAGTGAATTTTTGTATAGTGAACGAAGATTGCGTATTAACTTGAATTAATACATATACTTACGGCAGTATCCACAGCTTCTTGGGCAGTACCTTTTCATCACGTTAGCGTATTTATTGTAGTAACAGTATCCATAGTAAGCGTAGTAAAAGCACTGTGATGATGAATCGTAACACCTTGCTACGGCTACGTGATCATAGAATAAACTTTGTGAGGACATGGAAGGTACACTATTATAACAATATTGCATGATAACAAGTTTGGTGGTCTTAATTATAAAGATGTTACCGCTATGATGGTAAAGTTAGAGGATAATCAGGAGTCTTTTAGTATGTATTTAAGTAATTACTTTAAAGAGTGCATTAACGCATAATTTACATTTTTTTTCGATTACTAATTTGCTATCTTTATTTGCATTGCCTTTATGGTAAACGCATTTTGAAAACGTTTAACTTTAGCTATACAAACAGTTTCTCATGTATCCTTCTCCTTTCTCTTCCCGCCCAACCTAACACTATTTAATTCTCATTTTATTTTATACAATGACAACGACGACGTACCTTCAGTTTTCACTATTGGCCGCTTTGTTGTTGGCTTTACTGTTGGCTTTGTTGTTGGTATTGTTGTCGATCTAGTTGTAGGTTTTGTAGTAGTTATCTGCTGTGCTGTTGGGCTTGTATTTTTTACCGTACATTTATACAACTTGTTAATCTAAGTACACAAAGCGAATAACCACGATTTTTATCCTAGTTATAATTTTCAATGACAAAGCAAGCTCTAAAGTAGTCATAGATGCTACTACAATCAAATATTCTCTATCTTAATTGTTCAGTAAAAAGAATGAGTTTGTATTGGTAATGACTATGCAAACGACCCTTGCGATTCTGTCTGAATACATTTTGAGCAATTGCGAAAAAGTAGCCTGATGTAAAACACTTTCAGATATTCTTATCCTCTTGAGACCTGATAGGGTTAGTAATAGTAATGACTTTATTTAGGTGTCAAGTTTATTTAGCTGGACAGCAGAGTCCTACCAAATGGGGACACCATCTTTACCCCTCAAAGGTGATCGGAGACCTTTCACATGACAGACACACACAAACACAAATATGTCTCCGAGGGCCTACGTTTTACTGTTCTTATCTGACAAGACGCGAAATTCTAATCATTTGCAGATGTTAGAATAAAGGCAGCACCTTCTCCTAAATTGTTTTAAGATCCTGAGTTTAATTTGGTGCGGCCAGGAATCGAACCCGAGCCTCCCACACGGTAGTTTGGCACCTTACCAACAAGGCTAACCATGGTTTCTAAATTACGTACACAATTTTATATTTTGTATTTAACCGCGGCGTGCATTCAGAACGTCGATATACTCATTGCCGTACCTGGCTAATATCTGTTACACTCAGTTGTTTCCGTTGTCCCATAGCAGGTCCAGCCTTCTTTTTCAGTATGGTTGGCTTGTGGTTAGAGGAGAAAGCGTAAGCCGGATAGTGCATTATTGAGCCGTAATCGTAACGCTCTCCAAGAGTATCAGCTTGTCCATGAGAATACTTTTGGAAATTAAACTTCTTACCTATGGGAAACGGCTAAGCTGTTTTAAAATTGATCGTATAGATTGATTCCTGTTCCAGATACTTAGTATTTAGTACATAAAAACTTTTTCTAGATCTTTACTTATTAACAGATAATCATATTTTTACCTATTACTAGAATAGCCTTCCAGTCAAACTCTTGCAAGGTTATTTACTCTGAATTCCCCCACACTAATTACTTGTTAACTCGCCTTCTGGGAAGCAATCTAAAAGCTAGGATATTAAAACGGTTTCTTCAAATCATTGTTTTACCTGAGACCAATGATATTGATTACAACAATGATTTTTCTCCGGATGCACTAAAACAGCAAATGCTCACAAATGAAATCGACTCACATGACTTTTTGATAGTGACACTGTTTACCTTTTTTAATGTTATCCCACTTGATGGTTACGTATTCATCTCTGTCAAGTCTGGACTGCTCGTGAAAGAAACCAAGAGCGTGCATAATCTCATGTATTGCAGTACCCTTACGTTCGCATCCTGGCCCTAATGAGAGTTTTTGCCAGCTTCCACTGCGCCCAATGGTTGAGAAACATCTAAACAAGGGAAATGATTTTTGTTTTCTTACTCTCCTAACTGAAAACGTCTTTTTAAGTTCCTGAAAGCAGCATTTTGTTTCGACCTATTCGGTTTCTGTCAAATTCAATTCAATTCTTGTCGATTCTCTTTCCTTATATAGTCTATCCTCTTTTTTCCATAGAGAAGATCTTCGGACATTTGACGTCACGCATATATTTTGTTTTATGCTTGCATATCATTATTATTGGGTCTCTGTGCCCGTTTACTTCAAATTATATACAAAAGGGTGTCCAAACCCTAATTTCCTTTCTTTTTGCATATATAAATTCTGTTCATCAAAAGCTGTTCATCTTGAATAATTAATTCTATTCTTCTATTACTCTCTTCTTTACTCCATTCTACTTTACTTTTCCTACACTACTTTACTTTTCACTACCCTATTCTACCTACTTTGCACTGCAATTTATTGCTCTTCTCTGCTTTATACTGCTCTACCACTATACCATACCCTACCCTACACTACTCTACTTTAGTTTGCTGTATATATGTACTTTATACCGTATGTACTCTACCTTACACTATTCGCCTCTGTCAGTCTACTTTAGTGCATTCCACTCCACACTACTCTACTTGTTTAATCTATCCAGTCCACTGTACCCAACATCAAATATAGACCACACTACTCTACTTCACTTTTCATGCAGTTTACCTTATAATCTACTCTAATATCAAGGGCAGTTGGTGTAAAAACACCAAAACCATCATCGTATCTTATTAATTATCCTTAAATTACCCATAATTTATAGTATCTACCTAATGATAAACTTGTATTTGTCTGATACATTACTTTTTTTTTTAAATTTCTGTTTGTTTTTATTCTTTCGTTTTTGTTTTTAATACTGCATAGTGATTATGATATCAATTGTTCTGCCAATAGTTGTGGATGGTTTCAATTAGTATTTTTTTTTTTTGGATTCAGTTGTTTGTAAAACACTGTAACTTATCTTCAGCTCAATTAGTTATCTAAAAGGCATGTTTTTTCGTAAATTAACAATATGTTAGACTAGTGGCGTAACACCGGAAGAGTCGGTCGTTCTTTATGAAAAATTCCCCATGAAACTTGTGTTCTATTATTATTATTATTATTATTATTATTATTATTATTATTATTATTAACTCTATTGTTATCATTATTATTATTATTATTAATTTCTATATGTTCTAGCAATATTTTACGTGTGTACTTACCCTTTTTCGCTTACTATGTATATATAATCTTTTTGCACCGTTTTCGGGATAAAACGAATGCATGTTTGTTTGCGGTACTCATCTATGGCCTCTTTGAAAGCAGCCCTGGCCAGTTCACCTGTGTTATAGATACAGTTCGATTAGGGATACTTTTAAAGTTGCAAAGCTATACTGCTGCATGGGAATATATATAATGCATATAATATAGTAATCCACAGCCAGAGACAACCAAAAAAATTAACTTTTCGAACTGTAGCAGATCATTCAGAGTTAATCATGCAATAGATTGCCGAATTTGTAAAGTCATTTATGTAACACTTGTCAGGGTGGATGCGGGAACAATATATAGGAGAGATTCGGGGGATACACTATTCATAGACAGCAAATACGATTTCAAAGCACTCGTAAACTTGCTGTAAACAAACACATCGATGAATGTGCTGCGGGACTACTACCAAACTTTACTATCTTCCCATTTTATAAAGTTTATAACACATCTGAAACTTTTAAAAAGCCAAAAAAACAATATTTTATCTCTAAATATAAGCCATTAATTGTTAAACATGTTAAAATAAGCTCGCGCACGTAGGAATTTTAAAACAATACTGTAATTATTAATGTGATGTGATTAATTAAACGACTGCTGTGCCTAGAAGAGCCGCAAGAACGGTGAAATGACCGTTACTCAACAGTCGAAAATATAGATTATATATGGAGTAGTCTATGCTGTCTTTGTATCCATCCATCTATCTATTCATTTATTTTATTCGTTTTATTCATTCCTTCCTTCGTTAGTTCGTTTGTAATGTTCGTAAACGGTTCATTCACATTTATTAAATCTATTGAAGCGTCTTACTAGAGCTGTCAGCAAACTTGTAGGGCACAATGCCATTGGGCCAGCGTTGAACGGGGTTAGAGAGTGCGTCTCTTCCAAGTAGACTTTCAAACACTTTCTGTGTATGTTTGTCTGCATAGATATCTCCTTCTATAAACTCGTCACCCGCTAGTTTGGAAAAAAATCAACAACAATGCGAAATTAATAGTACGGTTTATAGTACGGCATATTCCGTAGTATTCAGTAATATTCAGTAGCTGGGAAATTTCCGGTTAATGCAGCTTTAAGAAACTTACCATTTTCCTCTTCTGAGTACTCCTTCTTTAGTTCTAGAATAGTAAGAAAAGGGCGACAATAAAAAGATTTTTGCAACACTGAAATAAAATAAACTACTGGTTGAAGAATCGATCGATCAATATCGCAGAAATTTATGATTACCGTAAATTCCGGTGTATAAGCCGACTTGTTGTATAAGCCGACTTCCTTATTTCAAGAGAAAAAAAAACTATATTTTTATGTCACCGTTGTATAAGCCGACCCCCTATTTTGAAAAAAAAATGACAAAAAAACGTTTTAGTGACTCCCTCTGCAAGTGTATAAAACATAAAAAGATGTGTACAGAGCTCCAAAATTGCGTGTAAAAAGGATAGATCGATGCCATAAACAACTTTTATATGACAAGTCTACCTGTTTTATTTTTAAAAAAAGTTGATACCATTTGTATAAGCCGACCCCTAAACTTTTGTATCGAAAATTGGGGTCAAAGTCTCGGCTTTTACACCGGAATTTACGGTAGTCGCTTAAACCTGTTTATACTGTACGTGCTTAGTGGCTTATTAGAGTCGACGTCGGAATAGCGCAGCCCCCTAACCCAGAGCTTACACTGTGGTCCTTGTCGCAAAGGGCGGGCGTGGTTGGCGTATTTGGTGAGATCTCTGCTTTCTAACCACAAGCTAAGATCCCCGGTTCGATCCTTGGCTTTGCTGAAATTTGAACATTTGTCCGACCTTCTTTTCCACCTAAGCTAACCAGCTTTCCATCCTTCCGGGATAGTTAAATGAGTACAAGCGTCTTTTGGGAGCTAACCTGCGATGTATTAATGTCCTATGCAGGGACATCATCATCCACTTAACACTACAGAAATCGGAGATAAACGTCGGCTCTATGGACTACCAGGCTTTCAAGTACGCTTTTAATTCGCTAAGTAATAACATCAAAGGTTGTGAAAGTATTTAATTAACTAGTCTTATTTTGACGGGGAGCTCATTCGCTATAAACCTTCTGGCTTTTCCGCGAGCTTCCCTGCTATTAATTAGTTACTTAATTTTATCTTCTGTAAAAAAGGTGAAAATGCTAGCTAGCCATGTTGTAAGCTATAAAAATCTGCATTTTTATTTTTAACATGTTTTTGAAAATTAAGTATGTAAAAAGTGAAAGATGGTTTAATTTATAAAGATTAATACTGACATGTGGCAGTTGATCTGCCGAAACATGTTTATAGTGGAAGTATCGTTTTTTTATATGATGTTTTTATTTGTTTGTTTTTGTATCATATCTCGTGAGATCGCTCGATAAATGCGAACCATAACAAATTTTTATTTGTTAAGAAAGGTTATTTATGAAATATTTTCTAAGTTTGAAAATATGAAATGTTGTTGCGGATCAATATAAGACGTCAGACACAGTTTTCCGGCATTACACGGTCAGATATTACACTTATTATTTTTAAAACGTGTTACTCTTTTTAACCCTTAAGTAATGGGTATAAACAATACTCAGTCACATGGTATCAGTTTTAAGAGTAAGACCATTCAACTGTTTTGGCGCCGATTATTTTGTAACGCCTCGTGTGTAACTAACGTTTTTTTCTTACCAAAGAATGAAATAATCTCACTTTATTATTAAAAACCAAAAAAGAAAAAAGAAAATGAAATCAAACATTTGAAAAAGACGTTTTGCCATAGGTTCATGATTACAAAACCTTATATTAACAGGGCCGTAGCAAGGGAAGGGGCTGGGGGGCCTGTGCCCCCCCTCCCCCCAGTTTTTACTCCAACCTTTGTCACTACTTTAAACACTCTGAGTTTGTTTGAAATGGAATTTAAGACCCAGGAAATACGTTTTTAGATAAACTAATTTTCAAAATTTTTCGGGGAGCATGCCCCTGG